>QOVD01001790.1:0-25297 GCA_003521225.1 Tuber microsphaerosporum | reverse complement strand
CCTTCCCCTGGGCTGGCCAGATTATTCAACACTAAGCACTGTGATAAGACCCGTAGGGGCGAGAGGGCTGCTAGTCTATATGTACTGTACTACTTTATCTCAATGCTGGATCTGATCATCTGATAGCCATTTAATCTCATCTGTGTGCGTGGACCAAACCCTGTAGCAACCCTCACATATAGTAGTCATACACAGTAGTCACATTGAACAAGCACACTCACAAACTTGCTATCATCTCCTGGCTCGGCATCTCCCTATTCTCTATTTATTCCTCCTGTTAAGAGTGTCTCTTTCACTTCTCTCCTTTCTACAACCGCTTCCCTCTTCTTTTTTCTATCACCACTCATCCCATCTTTCATCATTCTTCATACTTCTCCTTCTATCTTTCATAAAGCTCTCACACATACCCACATCTCTTTTGCCCCCTTGCAATCTCCCCTCTACCTATTTCTTCTCTCCCCTTATACCACCTCCTTTCCCATAATAATTTTCTCCCTCTCCTATCCTTTATTCTGTGTTTTTTATTTAGATAAAGGTCGGCTAATACAAGATTTAGTTTCTTTGTACTGGGTTCCGAACCTACGAGCACCACTACACTCTACCCTCAGTATCTCAGTATTATTCTTTTCATATTTCCTGCCAGGTATTCTTCATTCTCAACTGCTTTCACATGGTTTTAATTGATGCTAATAATTCTTTCTATGCGTGTATAGAAAAATATGGAGAGGAGCAGGTGTAGTGGATGTCGGCGACAGAGAGAGTTGCAAGAGTTTGATCTTGATGCTCGAGGCAATCGTCAGAAAACTTGTAGAGAATGATGTGTAAGATATCCTATTCACCATTTGTGTATTTGATTTGTTTATGGATACAAAGCTAACTGATATATATGTATCTAGACAAGGCAGCGGGATGCCAGGTATCGGGTTCAGGCAGCCCCAAGAGCAGGAAATAGTATAGCTGCACCCAATGCAGAACAGGCTGTGGTGGCACGGGATCCAAGTCCCGTGTACACAGCCTTCATAGAGCGCCGTTCTCAATGGACGGCGCATAGTCTTGGTCTAATGGACTAAGTTTGCAGTGCTTGCCATGCTCTGCACTGGAAGGCAGAAAAGCTGCAAAGTACTCCCCGTGCTAGGGCAGGTACTTTCGAGGCCTGTTGCAAGCACGGTGATGCGATGGTGGAGAGGATGAGGGCTCTGCCCCAACCTCTGAACACCTTGATGACTGGGCAAGATAGTCAGTCAAGGCTGTTCCGACAGAATATCCGTCACTGGAATACTCTGTTTGCCTTTACATCCATTCGCTATAATGCTGATGACCGTACTGGTATCATTGGGGAGGGCTTTCAGCTCTTCCAGATTCATGGTGCTATGTATCACCAGCAGGGCCCCCTGGTTCAGCCTGGGGGCCGGGAAGCTCTGTACTCACAGATATATCTCTATGATCCGGCTCAGGCTGCTCAGGTAAGATCTGCAAGGGCACCTGAACTGGATGCTACATTGATTGCATCTCTTACTAAGATGCTACAACTGGTGTCACCCTTCATCCAGCTGTATCTTACAGCCAGGGAAAGGTTTGCACAGCTTGCAGAGCAGGAGCCTAACCTGTGTATCATTCTCAATCCTCAATTGAGTTTGATCGTGGAGATTGAGGCAGATTTGAGGTGTGAAAACCTTCCCACTGCTGATGAGATCTCAATGATCCTTCCAGAGGAATATGGAAGGGGAGGATTTTGTGACATAGTGCTGGCTGAGAGATTGAATGGTGAGATCCCAAGTAATAGATTTTCCATCATCAATGCTAATCATGCTTCATACTTGCCACTGCACTATGTACTAATGTTCCCATATGGGGAGCATGGTTGGCACTGGGCAAGGACCCTCAGGAATGAGAACGGCAATCGCCAAATCCTCAGGTTGCCTCAAAGGACATTCTTCAGGTTTCGCCTGCATACCAGGACAGATAAGCCTGCAACCATCATGCGTTCTCAGAGGCTATTCCAGCAATTTGTGGTTGATGCCTGGGCAGTTTGTGACCAGAACAAACTGAGCTGGCTTCGGTCGAATCAGGCCTGTATCAGGACTGATTTGTACAATGGCCTTGCTGATGTGTTACATCAAGGTGATGTCAATCTGGGAGAAATTGGCAGAAGAATCGTCTTGCCATCAAGCTATGTTGGTGGAGATAGATTCATGCAACAATTATACCAAGACAGTATGGCTCTGGTACGTCACTTTGGAAAGCCGTCTCTGTTTATTACATTTACGGCTAATCCAAAATGGACGGAGATCAAAGAGGCGCTCTTTCCGGGGCAGACAGCTGCTGACCGTCCAGATCTTGTGGCTAGAGTCTTCCATCTCAAGTTGCGGGATTTGCAGGATCAGATCAGGCAAAAACAAGTGTTTGGACTATGGCTAGGCTGGGTCTACACTATAGAGTACCAGAAGCGTGGACTTCCACATTTGCATCTACTCCTGTTTTTGAAAACTGATGCCCAGTTCCTCACTCCTGCCTATATTGATAGATTTATATCTGCAGAACTGCCAACTGAAGACAACGTCATAGGTCAACAGTTGAGTAGTATCATTCAGAACATAATGGTACAAACTCAATGTGCTGGGGGAAATGGTCATGCTCTATGCATGAAGGATCTAAACCCAGCAGTGGTGAATACCTGTCACAAGGGGTATCCACATGATTTCCAGGAAGAGACTATGGTTCCAGAAAATGGATACCCTTTATACCGGAGACGGAATACAGGAAAGTCCTTTACCATTCCTGTTCGTGGAACACCAGGTACAGTTACTGCGGTAATTGACAATCGTAGAGTTGTACCATACAGCCCCTACTTGTCTCTCCGCTACAATGCTCACATTAATGTTGAAGTTTGCGGTTCAGTGCAAGCTGTGAAGTATATTCACAAATACATTTACAAAGGTGGGCATAGAGCAATAGTAAGTGTGGAGTCTGAGCATGATGAGATCAAGCGCTATCTGCATGGACGCTACATAGGTCCAACTGAAGCAGTTTGGCGCTTGTTCGAATTTGGCATGCATGAGGAACAGCCACCTGTAACTCATCTTGCCTTTCATCTGCCAGGACAACAGCCAGTTTACTTCTCAGAACACGAGGATCTTAATCTAATTCATGAACATCTTGAGGGGTCCATGACCACACTCATGGCATTCTTTGCTTACATTGAGCAAAATGAAGATGGTAGAGGGTTCTTGTACCATGAATTTCCAGAGCATTTCGTCTATGTACGCAAGATAGGATGGAAAAGACGGCAAAGGGGTACTGCAGTAGGACGCATGTATTCTGCCAGTCCCTTTATGGGTGAGAGATATTATCTCCGCCTTCTATTAACTGTTGTGCGCGGAGCCACCAGCTTTGCAAATCTACGCACAGTTGATGGTGTGGTGTACTCTACATTTAAGGCTGCATGCATTGCCCTTGGTTTGTTGGAAGACGGGGGAGAGTCAGTAGCTCTATTCAGGGAAGGTGCACAGTTTATGACTGGTAGGGCTCTGCGACATCTATTTGCTTTGGCACTACAGCATACAACTATCACCAATCCACTAACTATTTGGGAAATGTTTTGACGAAACAAGTGTGATGATGTTCCTCTTCTATTAACAGCAGGAAGAGTTCCTGTACCCCCAGGTGCTGAGGAAATTGAAGATCAGATTGACCTTGACTATGGTCTTTACCTGATTCAAGAGAACTTGAAAGAATTTGGCAAAACCTTACTTGAATATGGTTTGCCAGAACCAGTCCTTAATTGGAAAATTCAAAATAGGGATATTCAGAGTGCAGTACTAGGGGAAGAGTTGAACTATAACTGTGTACAGGAACAAGAAGCTTATGACAGAATGAAAGCACAGCTGAACCCAGAGCAATCTGATTGCTTTCAGGTGATTATAGCTGCTGTATATCAACATGAGCAGAATCCCAACAGCAATCCTCATTCAGGATTCTTTCTACAAGGTCCTACAGGTACAGGTAAAACATTTCTGTACAACTGCTTATGCAGCTACCTCAGGGCCAAAGGAAAAATTGTACTCTGTGTTGCTTCATCTGGTATTGTAGCACAATTGTTACCAGGTGGGCGTACTGCACATTCAAGATTTAAAATTCCTCTATCCAATGCTGGGAATCTGGGGTGCAATATTTCCAGAAATTCTCCTCTGGCTACATTGATCAGAAAAACTCATCTGATCATTTGGGATGAGGTACCAATGCAACATAAGTCCTGTTTTGAGGTAGTCAACTGGACCTTGAATGATATTTGCGGAGGGAGTGACAGCAGACTGTTTGGTGGGATTCCAACTGTTTTGGATGGCGACTTTGCACAAATCTTGCCCGTCATAAGACGTGGCTCAAGACAAGCAACAGTTCAAGCCCGCATTCAGCATAGTTCTATTTGGAATAGCCTGCACATCATGAGACTAAAGACAAGTATGAGGATAGCAGCAAATACTGCTAATCAGTTCTTCACTGACTTTCTTAAAAGCCTGGTCACAGATCCAACCCACTATGGGAAGATTCTATTTCCCCCTTTTATTCGCAAGGTTTCCACCTTGGACGAACTATGTGATCACTTATATCCACCAGCTCTATTGCAAGAGGCTGTCACATCTCATAGTGCTCTTGTTGGTAGGGCAATCCTAGCCTTCAAGAATGACACAGTGAATGATTTCAATGACAAACTTCTAGATAGAATGCCAGGTACAGAATATCGCTATGAGGCTGTCAACACTGTAGAATCCAATGCAGATGTTGGAGATGCTGAACACTATGTGGTGGAATATTTGCAGAGTATTAATATAGCTTCCCTTCCCCCATCCTGTCTCAGACTCCGTATTGGAGTTCCACTAATTCTACTTAGGAATCTTAGCCCAAAGCATGGAATGTGCAATGGGACGAGATTAAGACTGTTAGGCATCAGCCGTAACTGTCTTCAGGATGCAATTATGGGAGGTAAGTGGGATGGTGAGATTCGCCTCCTACACAGAATCAAGCTTACAACCACCGATGAGGATCTGCCCTTCATTCTTGAACGTAAGCAGTTTCCTGTCCGTGTTTGTTTTGCTATGACAGTAAATAAGTCACAAGGGCAGTCCTTGGAGAAGGTTGGTGTGGATCTCCGCACTGACGCATTCACACATGGACAGCTCTATGTTGCACTTTCTCGGGCGACTTCATTGGATGGACTAACTCTATTGCCATCAAGTGACACTTCAACTGTGACAGAAAACATTGTATACCCTGAAGTGCTTATCTAAAGTAGCTGATGATGGGATACTAGCCATTGGGACTTCAGGTCTGGTTCAGAGTTGTATCTTGCCCATATGACATATACTGCATCATGGAACTGAATCCAGTACAGCTTGCTGTAAATGGTACATTTATAGTTTACCCCATATATTTTAATCTTTTATATTTATCCATTATTTCAATTTTATATATTTATCTTCTTTATTATTTACGATTATTCCTCTCACAAAGACTGAGAATAAGACCCGTAGGGGCAAGAGGGCTGCTAGTCTAATATGTACTACGCAGTGGATCTGATAGCAGGATCCATCAGATAAAAACGTACGATCTGTTGATCTGATAGATTGCATCTCTGTGATGACATGTGCAGTGCACTGAATGTATGATCACAAAGGTGGCAATGCCAAGATGCCAAGCCAAAATGCGAAATTTGTTTTAGCTATCACATTTATTTACCTGTCATCTCTTTCTGTTTTCTCCTCCAACTACTCTTCTCTCTTTCTTTTATCACAACCAACTTGTGCCAATTCTCCATCCATCATATATCTATCTCGTTTTAGTACATCCATTATTACAGCAGATCAATACCTTTCAACCACCATATTTCGTCTTCCTCACAATAACCCGCTGTGGACGCTGTCGACAGGATAAGCCAGATGTCTCTTTTGATCACAACCGGAGAGGAATCCCCCTAAAAACATGTCGTCCGTGTCTGGTAAGTTAATATTGTTCTCCTCCTACTTTTTCTTACATTGATACAGTATTCTAAAATAATTTGATGGTAAAAACAGGCTACACACAGAGATAGAAGAAGAGTACAGACTGGAATAAGGGAACAGGAATCCAGACTGGGGGAGGGCTCAGTAGGGAATCCAGTGGCAGGAGGAGGATATGGGGTGGTGCCTCAGGATGACCAAGGTGGTAAGTATGTTGATTCCATTTCTGAAAAAGTAAGTCTAACCCACAGAAAAGCAGCAGAGAATCCAGTAGTAATGGGAGGACAAGGGGTAGCGCTGATGGAGGACAATGCTGGTAAGTCATATATGAAGTTTATTAAGATCAGATTCTGATGCAAATCTTAGTACCTGAGAATAGAGAAAGGGACTGGAGAAGATGTAACCAGTGTGACAGAAATCTGTCAGTGGTGGAGTTTCATCAAAATATTCAAGGTGAGTATCTTGGAACATGTAAGGCATGTCGGGTAAGTGCTTGTTTATATTATTCCTTTCCTGATAAATTTAGAATAATGGAACTGACAGTTGGAATGATATAGGCTGCTGCTGTTGAGGGCTCTGGTCAGAGGCTGGGGGTTCCATTGATCGAAGGGCCAGCTGGGACAATGCGAGATGGGTTGCATGAGGCATGGGTGGAGGGAGACCTTGTAGTTCCTGTTTCAGAAGGACCAGTGTCAGGAAGATTGCCACTCTGGACCCATCTTGCTTATGTTGACCAGAGAGCCAAGTGGAAGTCCCATGATCTAGGGAGGATGGACAGAAGGTGTATGGCCTGTCATGCTTTGCACTGGATCTCAGAGTTGTCAACCAACCAGCCACGGGGCAGGGAGGTAAGCTTTGAGTCCTGCTGCAAGCATGGCAAGGTACAGATAGAGGCGATGCGTCCACTGCCTGAGCCCCTCAATGCCTTGATGAGTGGAGTCGATGCTTGGTCAAGGGGATTCCGGGAGGTGCTGCGCAGGTGGAACTCTCTATTCGCCTTCACAAGCATCAAATTCAACATGGACAATAGAACGGGAGGGATAGGGGGCACCTTTCAACTCTTTCAGGTGCATGGAGCTGAATATCATAGGCAGGGGCCCCTAGAACATGCAGGAGATCTGGATGCCCTCTATTCCCAGATCTACCTCTATGATCCAGCTTATGCTGCAGAGTTGAGAGCTCGCCGTGCAACTGAATTGGACCCCGACCTCATTCATTCTTTGACCTTGATGCTGCAAGAGTCCAACCCCTTGATCCAAAACTACCTCATGGCCAAGGAGCGGTTTGCAGACATTGCTGAAGCGGAGGACAACTTCAGAATTATCCTCAATCCACAGCTGCGTCTGGCTGTGGAGAGGGGAGCCGATCTGAGACGCGAGAACCTACCTACGGCAGATGAAGTCTCCATGATTCTGCCAGAGGAGTATGAAGGTGGTGGCTTCAGGGATATCATCCTGGCAAGGAGGGTCAATGGTGTGAATGCAGAGAACGCATTCACACTGATTAACTCCAATCATCCCTCCTACCTTCTCCTCTAATATGGTCTCCTCTTCCCTTATGGGAAACCAGGTTGGCACTGGGGAAGGACCCTGGGTGCGGGTCCAGGTGAACGCCAGGATTGGAACCTAGCCCAGCGTGCTTTCTATAGGTTTCGTCTGTATACAAGGCTCAATGAGCCAGCCACCCTCTTCCGTGCGCAGAGACTATTCCAGCAGTTTGTTGTTGACGCCTGGGCAGTCTGCGATCAGAACAAACTTGCTTGGCTACGTTCCCACCAGAAGGAACTTCGTGCTGATATCTACCATGGCTTGGCCGATGTTCTGGAAGCTGGGGATGTAGATCTTGCTCAGGTTGGAAGGAGGGTGGTTCTACCGTCTAGCTACATGGGGGGAGATAGGTTCATGCAACAGCTTTACCAGGACAGCATAGCCATTGTCCACTGTTTTGGTAATCCTTCACTATTTATAACATTCACCGCGAATCCCAAATGGGTTGAGATTGAACGCGAGCTGCTACCACATCAAACAGCAGCTGATCGTCCAGATCTGATAGCTTGGGTCTTCAATCTCAAGGTACGCGATCTTCTGGATCAGATCCGGTACAGGGCAGTCTTTGGACCTTGGCTGGGTTGGGTCTGGACTATCGAGTACCAGAAGCGTGGCCTCCTACATCTACACCTTCTTGTGTTCCTCAGGACGGACCATCAGTTCCTGACAGCGGCCAACATCGATCGCTTCATCAGTGCAGAGCTTCCCTCTGCCGATGATGAGATCAGTCAGGAATTGAGGGGTATCATTCAGACATCAATGGTACACTCTTACTATGCAGGCAGAGGTGGTCAGGCAGCCTGCATGCAGGGACTTGATCCATCATCTAACCTGCCCTGCCGTAAGGGCTCTCCCCGTCCCTTTCAAGAGGAGACCATCATCACGGCGGATGGCTATCCCACCTACCGCAGGAGAGATACTGGGCAGTCCTTCCCAGTGGCGGTCCGCAGCAGGGGAGCTGATGTTATGGCTGTTAGTGACAATCGAAGGGTGGTTCCCTACAGTCCATACTTGGCCCTCCACTACAAGGCTCACATCAATGTGGAGGTGTGTGGGTCCATCAAAGCAGTCAAATACATTCACAAGTACATTTACAATGGTGGGGATCGGGCAACGGCTGTCCTGGAGAGTGATCACGACGTGATTAAAAGATACCTCCAAGGGCGTTACATTGGTCCTACTGAGGCTGTCTGGAGGCTGTTTGAATTCAACACCTATAGAGAGCAGCCTCCAGTGCAGCACCTCGCCCTACACCTTCCAGGCCATCAGCCGGTCTACTTCAATGACGGGGCAGATCCCGCTGTCCTCCACCAGGACATGGATGGCAAATTAACCACCCTGCTGGCATATTTCAAGTACAATGCCGAGCATGAGGATGGAAGACAGTACTTGTACCATGAATTCCCAGAGCATTATGTGTACACAGCGAGGGGTGGATGGAAGCCCAGGAGTCAGCGATTCTCAATTGGTCGCATGTATTCGGCAAATCTCTTGATGGGGGAGCGCTACTATCTCCACCTTCTTTTGACTGTTGTACCTGGTGCTAGAAGTTTTGCCGACCTACGGACGGTAGATGGGGCAATCCATTAGACCTTCAAGGGGGCCTGCAGGGCGCGGCGGCTCTTGGAGGATGATGGGGAGTGGGTGGCACTGTTCCGCGATGGTAGGGAGTTCATGACAGGTAGAGCATTGCGCCATCTCTTCTGCCTTGTGCTCCAGCACACCATTATTGTGGATCCAGTGGGAATATGGGAGGAGTATAGGGAGAGCTTCTGTGACGACCTAGAGCGCCTGCTCGTGACAGGCAGGGTCATTGTACCGGTGGGAGGTGGTAGGGTGGTGGGCCTCCATCTCGACTATGGCCTCCATCTCATCCAGCAACTGTTGGCAGAGTATGGAAAGTCACTGTCAGATTTTGGCCTGCCACAGCCGGTACTGGATTGGAGGGAAATGAGAGGTGGGAATAGGGGAATGAGATGATGGGGGAGGAGTTGAAGTACAATCAGAAGGAGGAGAGGGATGCATTCAGGGCAATGCACCAACAGTTGAATGAGGATCAGGTGACAGCTTTTGATACCATTGTAGCTGCAGTGGGGAGCCATGAACAGCACCCGCAGCAGCATCACCAATCCAGCAGCTTCTTCCTTCATGGGCCTGCTGGAACTGGCAAGACCTTCCTCTACAACTGTCTCTGCAGCTATTTCCGATCCCAGGGTAAGATAGTACTGTGTGTCGCATCCTCTGGGATAGAGGCACAGCTTCTGCCAGGGGGGAGGACAGCTCATTCAAGGTTCAAGATTCCCCTCACCAATGACATGCATGCTGTATGCAACATTCGGCACAACTCGAATCTAGCAGAGTTGATTCGCCAAACCTCTCTCATCATTTGGGATGAGGTTCCAATGCAGCACAAGGCATGCTTTGAGGCTGTGAACAGGACCTTGAATGACATCTGCAATACAGGTGACCAGGGGGTTTTTGGGGGTATACCTGCGGTACTGGATGGTGATTTTGCCCAGATCTTGCCAGTGGTTCCTCGTGGTACAAGGCAGGCCACTGTGCTTGCCAGTATTCAACATGGTTCGATCTGGGCACGCTTGCAAGTCCTTCATCTCAGGACCAGCATGCGTATCGCTGCCAGTGATGCCAATCAGGTCTTTCTTGCCTTCCTCAAGGACCTGGTCACCAATCCTGCCCTTTGTGGCAGGCTCCTTCTTCCTGCGTGGATCCCCAGGGTTCCCACAGTTGATCAGCTCTGTGATGAACTGTGTCCACAGTCATTGTTGGATGAGGCAGTCAATTCCCACCGTGCTCTTGTAGGTCGTGCAATATTGGCCTTCCGCAATGACACGGTGTCCGATTTCAATAATGTACTGCTGGCGAGAATGCCTGGTGAGGAGAAACGCTTTGATGCTACCAACCATGTGGATGTATCAGAGGAAGCTGCCGCCGCTGAGCCCTTTGCCATGGAATATTTGCAGAGTATAAACCTGCGATCTATTCCGCCTTCCTGCCTGCGACTCAAGATTGGTGCTCCAGTCATTCTACTGCCCAATCTTAGTCCCAAAGAGGGCTTGTGCAATGGCACACGGATGAGGGTGTTGGGAATCAGTCGCAACTGCCTACAGGTTGCGATTCTGGGGGGAAAGTTTGACGGCAAGATCTGCCTACTTCCATGGATCAAGCTTACCACCACAGAGGAGGACCTTCCCTTCATCCTGCTGCGGTCCCAGTTTCCTGTCCATCTATGCTTTGCCATGACCGTTAACAAGTCTCAGGGGCAGTCCTTGGAGCAGGTTGGTGTAGATTTGCGCACCCCTGCCTTCACCCATGGACAGCTCTATGTGGCTTTGTTAAGGGTCACATCGTTGGACGGACTTACCCTCCTGCCCCCTGAGCTAGCCCCAACCCATACGGATAATATAGTTTATCCAGAGGTGCTTCTCTAATCTCTCCTGTAAGCTTTTTCCTTCCCTCTCCCCTGTTTTTGTTCTGTACTTGAATACTAATTGAATTATTTGCAATGCAGTCCTATTGTCCAGAATTCTCCTCTGGCAAATCTCACACCCCTCCGTTTGGCTTACTTTTCCTTTATCCTACATTACAGATAATGTGTTGACTCCTTTGCTTCTCCCCCTCACCCTTACTTTTTGCTAATTTTATCTCCTATAGTCTATACCACTCACCTTTCCTTAAAGCACACCGTTATGGTATTTTTGCACTTCCTATTCCACTGCTGTAGTAACTGCTAACATTTTCTGAGTGTTTACCAATTACTACCACTATCCAATACCCTTCTCTGTTGCCTCCCTCCTCTCCTGTCTTTCTTTCTTCCTTGTATTATACATTCTTTCTTTGGCCAATGTACCATGTCTTTGTTTTCTTATTACGCCTATAACTTTCTATTCTCCAATAGCCATTTTCTTACTTATACTTACAAACGGTTGAGCGTTGATCGAGGGGGATGTTTCCAATAGCTATTTTCACCCTTATACTTATATATAGTCGAGGGTACATTGTGAGGGCGGTCTCCAATAGCTATTTTCACCCTTATACTTATAAACGGTAGAGTGTAGATCGAGGGGGATGCTAGTCATATATGTACTGAAGGGTTTATCAAAATGTATAATCTATCTGATAAAAATTTGCGATCTGGGAATCTGATAGATTGGATCTCTGGGATGACATGTACAGTGCACTGTATTTATGATCACAACATGTGATGGGTGGCAATGCCAAGATGCCAAGCCAAAATGCGAGATTTTTATTTTTCCACTCATTTATTTACTTGTAACCGCTGCCGGTTTTCTCATCCAAACCATCTTTCTCTCCATCTTTTATCCACAACAACATCCATCCCTTTTCTATCCATCTTTTGTCACAGATTCATATTTTTTCCAACACCTATTTTATTATCCTCAAAATGGCCCATTGCAAAAGCTGTAGACAGGATAGACCGGATACAGCTTTTGATCAGAATCGGAGAGTTTTTTTTTTCTTTTTTTTTTTATATCATATATTCGTTGTTTTAAGGTACAAGAAATAGCGTGCATCATCAGATATGGCCAAAACAAAACCCACAAACACAAAACAAAAACAAACAAACAAAACCTCAAAAACAAAACTAATCCTCCAATGGCGACGAACCCAGTTGCGTCTGATACAGGTAACAAAAACAACGTATAGATACTAAAAACACATCCTGGCAATCAAAAAACAAACCGCAAACCAGGAAAAAACCAAAAATTCACGAAACTAAGGAAGAACAGGGGCGTTACAAATCAGCAACGCCCTGGCACAATTATCCGTGATACCTTCTAAGAGGTTACCAGAGGGGAGGAGCGCCGGCCGAGGTCCTCTTCTGGGGGGCGCCGGTGGGGTGACGGAGGGGACTACCGGAGGTGGTGGTATAGAGTAAGGCGGCATATCTGGGGGAAACCCGGTGGCTGGTGAGAGGATGTATCCGGACAGTCCTTTTAGTAGAGAGGCGGAGTTCCTAAGAGGGGACGGGGAGGCCAGCGTCAAGTCCCTTGGGAGGAAAAGGGAGCGCGCTTCCGATCTTGAAGGACAGGCTAGGACGGCATGTTGAAAGTCTTCGACTCCCGTCTTGCAGTGGGGGCAGATAGTATGATTGTCATGGTTGTACCAGGATGGGTGGCCAGCGAGATAACTTTTTCCGGCCCTCATCTGATCAGAATCGGAGAGGATTACTCCTAAAAACATGTCGTCAGTGTCTTGTAAGTCAACCTGGTTTTCTCTGTGTTTTACTTTTTGAATGATAAAGTGTTTTGTGACTAATTCCTTGGAAAAAAAGGCCACACAGAGAGAGAAAAGAAGAGTACAGGCAGGAATAAGGGAACAAGAATTCAGGCCAAGTGAGAGACCAGCAGGGGATCCAGTGGCAGGAGGAGGAGATAGGGTCGTGCCTCAGGATGACCATGGTGGTGAGTATTTCGCTTATAGGTTTAAAGCAATATTGCTGACTTAGGGATAAGCAGTCGGAAATCCAGTAGTAATGGGAGGAGAAGGGGTAGTGCTAATGGAAGCCCAACCTGGTAGGTCTTTTGCAATACTTTTGAAGGCTATATTCTAATCAAACTCATAGCATCAGAAAATGCTGAAGGGCAACCAAGGCGATGTGGACGGTGCTATAGAAGCCTAGCAGTGGAGGCCTTTGATCTCAATTGCCATGGAAAGTATCACAGAACTTGTAGGATTTGTCTGGTATGTACTTGTTTCAAATATTACATCTTGAATAAGTATGTGTTATGGAAACTGACAAGAGGAAAAAATATAGGTTGCTGTATAGAGGGCAAGAGCGGGGGTCATAGCAGCACCAGTGGTTGATATCGAGCAAGCTCCTATAGCTCTAGCACTGGAGGTACCACAGGTACAGTCACAGGTGCCATTGGCCTTTAGCTGTCAGCGAGCTAGGTGGACCAGCCATGATCTGGGAAGGATAGACATAAGATGCACAGGGTGCAATGCTCTGCACTGGAGAGCAGAGTCGTCAGCCTCGAGGAGACCACGAGGTGGAGAGGCAAGCTTTACGTCTTGCTGCAAGCATGGTGATGCCCAGGTAGAGGCAATGCGGCCACTGCCAAAGCCATTGAATTCCCTGATGAGTGGAGCAGATGCTCAATCAAGGCATTTCAGAGAGCATCTCCGCAGATGGAATTCCCTGTTTGCATTCACCAGTATCAAGTTCAATCAGGATCACCGGCCAAGTGAGATTGGCAGAACCTTCCAACTCTTTCAGGTGCATGGTGCTACATCAGCAAATTGTATTTCAAATCTGAACCCCAATAGCTAGATACTGATTTCCATTTGCGTCTCGTGGGACTACTGGCCCATCATTCTTTGCTTCCACTCTCTCTTGTTTGTGTCTGGCGGACCCCTACTTTCTACCCATCCGCCCCTGTTGCTCTCCCCTGTAGACCTGGACACTTTCGTTGCACTCGGATCCTCCCTTGCCCAGACCTTAATCCTCCTGGCCCGCGCTTGTGCGGACCTTTAGCCACCAGGTCTGCGCTTGCGCAGGCTTTCACTCTTCTGGTCCATGCTTACATGGATCTTCCCCCTCCAGGTCTGCCTCTGCACGAGCCTTTACTCTTCCGGTCCGTGCTTGCATGGATATTCACCCTTCAGGTCCGCGCTTGCGCGGGCCTTTACTCTTCCGATATGTGCTTGTGCGGACCATTATCCCTCAGCTCTATGCTTGCGTGGACCTGATTGTTGGTATTCTAGGAGCTGCTCGGCATGCTCAGCATATTGGACCTAACCTCCGGGCACACATGTACTCTGCCTATCCACCGATCGCTTAGACAAAGAGGTCCCCCCCCCGGATATGGGCTTACAATAGATATGCTCCGGGAAGGCAAGCGGAAGCCCGGCAGGGGCATTTTTCTTTGATGTTGCTCGGCATGTTCAGCAAACCTCCGAGGAGGTGCTCCGGGACCAGTGCAGTACCGCAAGGATATCGGAGGAGAAGTGGGAGCAGAAGTTATCTTTGTGTGTTTTTCAGCCGAGGGCGTGTGCTTGTGGGAAGGTGCAAATGCAGCCTTCGGAAAAAGCGTGTAATACGGTTTTACACTCGAAGGGAAAATTGTGGACACGACCAACAGTTCGGTTTGTTTTTATTTTTGTTAGCATAAGATTGCGGAAAGTGTGATCAAGAGGCAAACTGTTTTGGGAACTGGTGTGGTATCCCCTGATAGGATAGGAGGACTTTTGATGATATATTTTTCTGTATGTCCTAGTTAGTTGAGATAGAGCATCGTGGATGTTGAGAGGTTGTTGGTGAAAAGTCTTTACCCTGCCCCTGAGTTGTGCGATCGTACTTTTGCGGTGAATTGCTTGGCACTATTTCGTTTTACCTCCGATCACTCGCCGTTCTGCCGTTATTCGCCCGCCATAGCTGATTACAAAGAGGTTATGAGCCCGGTCTGACGCTTCTTCGCGAACTTGAATACGGCCGAAGACGATACTTTGCGCATTACAATCCTGCTCTCTCAGTCATCCCCGCTCCCCGCTCCTCGCCCCTGCCATCCAAAAATGTCAAAGTCTACCGGTAACGAGATCAATATTCTTGCCTCCCTGGGGATCAAGCCCCTCGCAAAGGCTGCCAACTACAATGAATGGCGCCTCGCAGTTGTCGATATTTTAGCCAAGAAAGGCTACTGGGAGATAGTCTCCGGTAAATCAGAGCGACCAGCCAACTCCTCTCAGGAGTCTAACACCGGAGGCGATACTGCCACCATCACTGCCAGTGGAAGTACTGCGCAGGTGAAGAAGATCGCCGACTCAGCCAAGGATGGTACCGCCGAAGCTATTAGTAAGTGGGAGCTGAAGTCTTCCAAAGCCAGGGGTATGTTGGGTCGGCTACTCGATACCGCACATCGTGAACTCTATGCCAAGGTTCGCAATCCCAAAGACTTATGGGAAAAGTTGGAAAAGAGATATGCCGGGAAGGATCAAGCTAGAATCTGGTTCCTGCGCGAAGAATTGTCCAAGCTAGAGTATGGCAGTAGCGATGATAACCTTGTTGACTATATCTCCAGTCTCGAGAAACTGTTCCATCAGTTAGCTGCCACTGGCGAAGTCCAAGCCGAGAAGGATAAAAAATACCTTTTACTATCGAAGCTCCCCCTACCGTACCAACACTTCCGTACCGCTACATGGAATAATTCCAAGTACGAAGATACCGCATATGATGAGATATGCGACCGTCTTATCCTTGAGCACTAGCAGTTGACGCGCGGCGACGCCGAGACAGAGGCCACCAATGCCTTTTATGCTGGGAAAGGAAAGAAGAAAGATAACGAAAAGAGGGGTTGGAAGTCTCAGCCTGAGGGCACCGGGACTAGAGCTGGGGAAAGAAGTGTTAGCAAAGATTCATGCTTTCACTGTAAGGAGAAGGGTCACTGGGCAAATAAATGTCCAAAGAAGCAACAGGATAAGAGAAGGGCTGGCAACCCGCAGAGAAGAGACCGGAGGCAGAACCAAAGCACTGGGAGTAGTGCAACAGTTACCGGCTCTCCCCAAGCATGGACTGCGATGGATAAAGCATCAGCAATGATCGCACAAGCAAAGTGGGTTTTGGACTCTGGCGCAACCCACCATATGACCTCCAATCACTCTCAGTTTCAAGTAATATCCCCCATTCGAATATCGATTGCAGTCGCGAATGGAGCCACCATGACCGCTGAGGGAGAAGGCGATGTTCTGTTGAACTTGGTGGCAGATGGGGTAAAGAACCAAGTAATATTAAAAAGGATTCTCTACGTTCCAGAAATGGGTAGTAGTGGACTTGTTTCAGTCCGCTGTATCCAAGCTGCGGGAGGTGTTGTCAGTTTTGCCAGGAATACTGTGAGTATTACCCATGGGAAGATACTTCATGGTATTGCTAAACTTCAACACAATACATACATCCTCCAAACTGCAGACTCTATAGTCGCGAATGCAACAGTAAGTGTCGTCGCACAGCGTGCCAAGGTTGAGGAGAAGCATGGAACACTTCTCAATTGGCACCGTCGCCTTGGTCATATTAGCTTTGATAAAATTTAGCAGCTTGCGGACGATCACCTGGAGAGGGTCATCGATGGATCCCGCACCAACCCCACATGTGTTAGCTGTGTTGCTGCCAAGCTAACCCGAAACCCAAATTCTTCTCCTGCTACCTGTACTACAACTGCACCATTGCAGCTTGTTCATACCGATCTTGCTGGTCCTATGAAAACTACCTCACTCGGAGGTGCTTGTGACTACCTCTTATTTATTGATGACTACTCTCGCTATACTATGGTCTATATCCTACATCAGAAGTCACAGACATTTTCCAAGTTCCGTGAATACAAAGCCTTAGTTGAAAACTACCTCGAAAAAAAGATTAAGGCTCTCAGAAGTGACAACGGTGGTGAATACATGAGCAATGAGTTTACTAAGTTCCTCCGTGATTCAGGCATTACCCATGAAAGAACAGCACCATATTTACCCGAACAAAATGGAGTTAGCGAGAGAGCCAACCGGACGATCGTAGGAAGAGCGAAGGCAATGATCCTAGACGGTCAATTGAGCGATAACCTTTGGGGAGAAGCTATGCACACCGCTGTGTACCTCAGTAACCGGTCACCTATAGGTGCGAAGAACAAGATCCCATATAAATTGTGGACCGGTAAACAGCCCGATCTTTCTCGTCTCATTCCTTTTGGTACTCCGGCATTTTACCATATCCCAAAAATAAAGTGGACCAAATGGCAGAGCAGCGGAGAATAGTGTAAAGTGGTAGGGTACGAGGGGACAAATCAATACAGGGTAATAGCCAGAGGGAAAGTCACGATAACTCGAGATATCTGTTTGATTAAAAGATTCGATGACACAGAAATGGCTACTACAGAAACAGGAGAAGATGATCGCCCTAGTGCAATTGATTTAGAACCTGATATCAAGTCTGATGAAGATACTACGCAAGTTAAGAAACCTACCCCTGCCCCAGTTATTCCTACACTTGCCTCGACCCGCTCTCGCAGAGAGACCGCTGGAAAATTTACCACTACCCGATTTGAGCATGAAGCATTCCTTGCTCGCACCTTAGACCCCGATGAACCACCCTCATACACCGAAGCGCTCGACTCCTCACTTGCAACAGAGTAGAGTGCCGCAATCCAGAAAGAGCTTAAATCCGTTATTGAAAACCAAACCTGGGAAATAGTCGAGTTACCAAAAGGAAGAAGGCCAGTAAAGTGCCGCTGGACCTTCCGGGTCAAGCGAGGAGCTGGTGGTGAAGTTATTAGATATAAAGCTCGCCTAGTTGCTAAAGGATTCACCCAGCGCTATGGAATAGACTACCTGGAAACTTTCGCTCCGGTAGTGAAACTCACGTCTCTTCGCATTATCCTTGCTCTTGCTGCTGCCCGGGACTATGAAGTCGATCAAACCGATATCAAGAGTGCATACCTATTAGCAAAACTTGATGAAGAAATATATATGGATATTCCTGAAGGCTTGACTGTCGATCAGGGTACCGGCCGGAAGGTGTGCAAACTGCTGAAAGGGTTATATGGGCTCAAGCAGTCTGGAAGAATGTGGAATCTGGAGTGGGACAAGCACTTGGTAGGGACATGCGGGTTCACTAGAAGCAAGGACGATCATGCAGTGTATATGAAAAGAAGCGAGAAGAGTGATGACTATTGTTGGGTACTAATTTGGGTAGACGATGTTCTATGGATTGGGCCTCGGAATATGGTGGATGAAGCTAAAGCTCAGTTAGCAAAACAGTTCCCCGTTACAGACCTGGGGACTGCTCACTTCTTCCTTGGAATAGAAATTGTTCGCAAACCCAAAACAATCACCGTAAACTAATCTGCCTATATACAGAAAGTACTCGAGCAATTCCACCTTGCAGATGCCGACACTGTCTCCACTCCACTAAACCCTGGAACCAAACTCGAAGGGACTGCAGAAATGGTGGACGAGGAAGTAGACGAAACAGAGTATCGCAGTATGATCGGAAGTCTGATGTACCTCATGCTGTGTACTAGGCCAGATATCGCATTTGCAGTGGGAGCGCTCAGTCGATATAATAGCTTGCCGAGAACAAGCCATATGCACGCCGCGAAGCACCTACTCTGCTATGTCAAAAAGACCGCACACATAGGACTTAGACTCAGCCCCTTTGCCACCAAAGATATCCGCCCCGTACTCTATAGTGATGCTGACTGGGCTGGAGATCTGGACACTCGCAAAAGTACCGGTGGGTATATATGTGTTCTTACTGAATAAAACACTCACGGTTAGCCTATACGGTCAGCAGTATCTTGGTCAAGTAAAAGACAGCAGACCGTTGCGCTATCCTCCACCGAGGCTGAATATATGGCACTTACCCAAGCAGCGAAGGAAGCCATTTGGGTATCCCGATTTCTCGAAGAATTGCAAAGTTTCCGAGTCCAGTGAACACAGAAAGCACCCTTGAGCCACCAGTATCGAAGACTCGCATTTATGTCGATAATCAAGGATATATCGCACTCGCTCACAACCCTGAATTTCATGCCCGCACTAAGCACATAGCGATTCATGAACACTATCTCAGAGAGAAGGTAGCTAGCGGAGAGATCGAGTTTGAGTATCTCCACACCAGCAATATGATCGCTGATTGCTTGACAAAGAGCTTAACCCGTGAAAAGGTGGAGAGATTCCGGGCTGAGATGGGTCTGCATTAAGTGGGAGGATCGGGAGTAGCGGTATTGTCATGAAGGTTGGCTGGGCTCGGAGTTGTGGAAGAAAAGTGTTATTTCTTTTGTTTTATTCGCAGATTTCACGGTCGGAAATGATGGAAAAGGAAGGAATGCATTTTTATTATTATTATCACTATATTGTTTTCATTTGTTAGCATGTCTCGCAGAGTGGGAGTGTTGGAATTCTAGGAGCTGCTCGGCATGCTCACCATATTGGACCTAACCTCCGGGCACACATGCACTCTGCCTATCCACCGATCACTCAGACAAAGAGGTCCCCCCCCCCGGATATGCGCTTACAATAGATATGCTGCAGAAAGGCAAGCGGAAGCCTGGCAGGGGCTTTTTTCTTTGATGTTGCTCAGCATGTTCAGCAAACCTCCGGGGAGGTGCTTCGGAACCGGGGCAGCACCGGAAGGATATCAGAGCAGAAGCGGGAACAGAAGCTTTCTTTGTGTGTTTTTCAGCCGAGGGTGTGTGCTTGTGGGAAGGTGCAAATGCAGCCTTCGGAAAAAGCGTGTAATACAGTTTTACACTCGAAGGGAAAATTGTGGAAACGACCAACAGTTCGGTTTGTTTTTATTTTTGTTAGCATAAGATTGCGGAAAGTGTGATCAAGAGGCAAACTGTTTTGGGAACTGGTGTGGTATCCCCTGATAGGATAGGAGGACTTTTGATGATACATTTTTCTGTCTGTCCTAGTTAGTTGAGATAGAGCATCGTGGATGTTGAGAGGTTGTTGGTGAAAAGTCTTTACCCCGCTCCTGAGTTGTGCGATCGTACTTTTGCGGTGAATTGCTTGGCACTATTTCGTTTCACCTCCGATCACTCGCCGTTCTGCCGTTATTCCCCCGCCATAGCCAATTCCAAAGACTGATCCACCTGGTCCACCACATTGTCGCCCCTGAATCCCCCTGATCCGCGTTCTTGTGGCCCATGAATCCTCCTGGTCCATCCCGATTCGGCCTCTGTTTCCCTTTGGTCTGCCCTTGGGTCGCCACCCAGCCCCACGGGTCCTCGTTGCTGTGGACTTTGGTAATCTCGTTCGTTCCTTGTTTGGATCATGAGCCTCCTGTCTCATCCCCACTCGGATCTCAACCCTCAGATCCAGCCACAACACGCCTCTGCAGCCTTCCATTTGCTCCAGCCACCATACCCTTGTTCCTGGAGATGCTCGAGCCGCGCTCCTTGGCTTCTCGCGTCATTCTGGTCTGCCCTGGATGCTTCAGTCTTCGAGATCACACGAATACGGTAGAAATCATGATCCGGAGTTACTGCGCTCGTTCACTTTCCGCTCCCTCTTATATTTCACGCGAACCTCTTCCCTACATTCAGAATCTTTCTACCTGTTACTTTTGCGTATAGTGTTTCGTCTAGTTCTGCCTTCCCTCACTACACTTTTATTTTCACACATACCGCCGATACTAATACACATAGTAGTAGGTCTCTAGGTCTATGTGGCTATTCACGATCCAGCTATTTTTTCACCGTATTTTTCCCCCTTCCAGCAGATGGACCGGCCCCTCAATTGGTTTCACTTCCGCGACATACCGATCCCGTTCATTGAGCACAACCTCCACAAACCCATGGAAGCGATTCGGCTTGCCCGATTCCGTCACATACTTCATTCCTACTAGCATAACCAGCTCCAGAATTTCTGTAACTTGGGATTTGTTTCGTTGTATGGTCTGCGGAATAAGCCCCCTAGATGGGCTGAACGAAATGTACTGTAGTGGTTTGCATGCCTTCCTCCCTTGGAATGTATCCTTGTCCCTGTTTTGACTTTCCTGTACCCAAATATCGTGGCTCAGCGGCTCATTCTTTTGTGCCTCTTTGGTACATCGCAACAGCCTCCTCTCGATCTCCAACGGGCGTTGAAATGGTTGGAAGTAGTTCACCACTGAATTGTAAATTTCAATCATTGTGGGTTCCGCATAAGTTTCTCTCTGGCCGAGGACCCTCTCTGCCACATGTTGCCCTCAGAGTTCTTCAACATAATCGCGGAAAAGCACCAGTAGGTCAGGCATAGAAAACTGGTCCGCAGCCTCCCTTAGCAAGGCCCGCTTGATACCTCTTGACCTCCCTGCTAATCTGGTCTGCTGAATTACCTGATCTACTCGCTGCTTCCACTCCAGGACTTGAATTTGAAGGCTAATAGTGGGCGCTAGGTTCTGGCTAGATCTGCTGAACGGCGTGCTGGCCTATCCCTGGACCTCTCTCCCAGAGCCTCGCAACCCTGGTAGAGAGCAATCTGTCATTCCAAGTCTGCATACCGAGGACCCTGGCGGGATCATGATCATACATTCCGCTTAAAGCAAGGTGCTCTATAGTCTGAACCATGTAAGCGATCCCGGTATGTCTATCGTTGTACCAGAGCATTTGCTCCTCATATTGTACTCGATTGGAAGCGCAGTATGCTTCTTTGACATTTTCCATATGTAGGAGTTCTGATATATCAGTAGAGAAGTTGTCTGGTAATCCCATTCGACGGATGCTATTTGAGGCATGACTCAGCATGTGCATTTTTGGAAACTGGAAATGATAGATCGCAGTCTCGAGTTTTTCCTTCTCCGCCTTCATCCGTGCCCTAGACCATCCCTCTTCACTACCCTTCGCCTCCATCGCGGCCCACTTTTTCTCGAAGTTCTTGGTCCTTGCTTTGGTGCTCCTTTGCGGACGAAACACGGACTTGCTCCTGTAGAATATTGCGAGTCTGTTATCCAGCAGACCGAGTGTGTAATCAGAGTGGCTGTGCTGTCCAAGAACCTTGAGAAATTCGATGATGGATCTGACACATCCTAGGACCCGTGCATCTTCCGATTGGCTAGATCGGACCCCATCGATCAAGATCAGGCCTAGCACAGCTAGTAAGAATCGCATCATAGTTCTAATCTCTTTCCCCTGCCATGAGCTGACCTCTTCATAGCTTCCCTTAAACGGTTGAAAGCCCGGTTATAGCGGGATCGACTTAAAACAGTCATAGAACCGGCCTAGAATCCTCCGCTACCGCAGATATCCCACCAACCAATCCATCATCGTCTTAAGAATTCCTAGATGCAGGAAGTGAAGTGCGTCAGTTTGCCAGAGCCTGTACACATTGCATAAAGGAAACCTCCAAAAAGGACTTTCCCCACCCGCAGACCAACGGACGCTAAGTACTTTGCATCTTCGCTGTTTCCTCGTTCTAGCGCTTGCTGATAGGACTTTGGATCACGGTCTCTAAACCCCCCAACTCTACTACTACTACTTGGCTCGTGCCCCATCTCAGTCCGCGGAATCTCGCATATTGGGCAAAGCCCGTTGATTATTCTTGCCAGAATGACATGTTCTTGATAGTCAGCAATCCAGGCTACTATGATCGGATAGCATCGGCGGACCTGGCCATCAGCGCAATCCCACTCATACCCTGGGCCGGCCATATCCAGATCTGCTATCGGCTTCAGAATACGCTCAATCGCTCCATGCCAAGACCTATGAATCTCGCCGCCCTTCGGGTTCTTTTGAGGAATTGGTAAGAGAGCAACTAGCACCCATGCGCGTTTAAAGCCCTGCCATCGTATATCTTTGCTAATATTACCGATAGACATATAGACCGGCCAGCAGCCTTGTCTCCGGAGAAGTTTGTAAGGTGGGTTTTGTCGGAAGCAAAAAGGAGGGGCACCACTGTTCCACCTCTGGGAACTAAGTCTTGGGTCTCCCACCACCAGTCTGCGGTATGAATCTCATTATATACTCTTCGGCTGGTACTATCGAAGATGCGCTCGGGACCGAAGACCATATGGTTTGCGAAAGGTAAATGGCCAAGAAGTAGCCGGATGCAGTGCAGGATGTTGCGAGAGTACAATGTTCCGGACCCACATGGGAACGTGGACCAGCTTCGGGGCCCAAAACCGTGTTCTATGCGCTCAAACAAAGACCACAGTTCATCTGCAGTCTGGAACGATGTGCACCTGTCATTATCCAGTTCACGGTGTAAATACTCATCGATCGATCCTTTTGTTAAGCCCGACCACAGCATCCACCATCCAAGCTCAAAGTCTTTTGCACTTCGAAATGGGTGCCATGGGTTCCAGTCCGCGTCTAGGTATCTGCGGTAAATTCCACCTGTAGTGCCATAGGATCTACCAGCTTTACACGGGTGATACTGCGTTTTACTGGGGTCAGGCAAACAGGTTAGGTCTGGGTCCTCCTGTTCCGGGCTTCTCGGTTCCTGAGCACTATCTGAGTCTCTGGTTTCGAGATCTGTGGGTGGCTGCCATCCAGTGACTTCTCAATGATGTTAGTTTGGGCCGAGGGAGTACTTGATCTAGAATAAGACTCACGGTCTACCAAAGGATTGTCATCTCAGGGATGCCGATTGCTAGCACGCCCCTCTCTTTCGCTCAGCGGACCGCTTGGGTACGGCCTCTGTTTCTGCATTGTCCGTGTCTGTCTTTTCGGACACTGGTTACGGTAGATTGATAGGCCCTTACGTGTCTTGAAGGGCCTTCCACAGTCTGGGCAGGTGGGATTCGATGTTATCGCGTTGGAATAATGCTGCCGCCGTGATGGGATCGATGTGATAGAGGCACAAAGAGTACAGTATTTGTACAAGTGATATATTTATTGTATAGGGCAGGGGCTGTTGTGCTGGTTAATTATAGCTGACTTGTAACAAAACATCTCTCCTGGTCCTTTGTACTACGAGTACGAGTACAGTACGCACGCAGTGTGCTGCAGGGATGTGCCAAGACAGACCTACCCTAGGTGCTCGGTAGTGCACCCGACACGGATCTTGCCGTACGGACCCTGCCGTACAGACCCTGCGACAGCCCACCCCGTCGGTAATACTCTACTTGAATATCAGCATTTGTTCAAGTGTACTCAGCCTACTGTTCGCATTGAAAACAGATGTTCATCTTGAAAACTACAGCTCATCTTGAAAACAGATGTTTGTTCAAGTACACGAAACGCACAGTTCCCTGGATGGGTGAGACTTGAAAGCTCGGTATCATGAACTCTGAATCTTGAAAGAGTGCCTGGAAGGGATATATAGAGAGCGGTTTTCGCCTCCCAGCCAGAAGATCATACACCAGTAAGTCTCCAGTACACAATAGCTCATATTAGAACACAAACCCTATTCAACACGCCAATACCTGAATCCTTCATTTCAGTCCTACGCCCTATTGCAACCCTGCTTTGAGTTACGGTCTTTCATAATCGAACTCTTTCCTCCAGCCTTGCCCTAGACCGCAAATATCAGAACCGTTATCAGATACACATAGGTACTACGCAGTCACCAAATAGGTACGCAAATACCAAGCTTCCAAACTCCAAGCTTCCATCCTTACTATCTTCAGACCATCTCACATTCTCAACATATAGAACAACCCACTCGGCGGACCTAGTAACCCTGCCCACTAAGACTCTCCAACCAAAATAGATATATAATTAGGTAAGCAAAACTCTTACTATTTGCTACCACCGCGGTTACTAACTTAATATTGTGGGGTAGAATACAGACATTCTGAGAATGGCGCCCTCGGCAGCTAGTATTTGTGTGAAACCTAGTTTTCCCAGTACAGGCGACATGGACTATAAAACATGGGTTTCGAACTTCAAAAGAACCTGGCTTTGTCAGCAGCATCCGGACCTTGTCGCCGGACCAGTGGCTCTTGCAGCTGAGGCGAAGACTGCAGATTGGGAGTCTGGGCTCCTTCGAATGTATACCGACTTCCCAACTCAATGGGCTCTAGCAAACTTTGTGAATCCGGCGGATCGTCGGGCGTGCGCTACACAATTCATGATTCAGCAGGCGAAGAAGGTCCGCGATGATATGAAAAAAGAAAGAGAGGCTGCTGAAGCCGCCCGAGCCGCTGCCAAACGCACCCAACGTCGTGCCTTGCCCGCGACTACCGCAACCCCCACGACTGCCACTGCCCCCGTAACTACCAGGGCCCCCAGGACCCCCAAGACCACTAGAAACCCCAGGGCTGCCAGGGGCCCTTTGACTATCAGGAGCCCCAGGGCTGCCAGGGCCCCCCTG
>QOVD01001789.1:23077-48211 GCA_003521225.1 Tuber microsphaerosporum | reverse complement strand
ATTCAATCACATTTCTCTCTTTAATCTCTTCTGGGCTCTACTCGATTTTATCACGGTCAGCTGCGGTACCACTTCCAACTCGCATTCAATAATTCAAACCAATCCGGTAGATGGTTGCCGACTCTACTTCTGCCTCACCTGGGACTCGCTTTGCTGCAGAAATACAATCACCTCTCCCGCACCGCAATAGAATAAAGGAGAGGTGAGGAAATTTTGGAAGGAACTCACCGCAGCACGGACTCGGGACTGAAAAAACCACCACTCCCTTCCCTTACCGCCACCACAACCACCACCACCACCACCGTCGTCGTCCTTGAACAAGTTCTCAGATCACAGACTGCACATTACGCTCACGCCTTCCAAGTCTTAACGGCCTTCGCACAAGTGCCAAAAAGTCCTTGGGATTCACGCTCTTTTTTTTTCTTCTCTTTCGCCCTTTCAGGATCTCACCTGTGACCGACCGCGTGTGCTTTCCCTAAGCTCCTCTCCGCCCTGTGGACCTCTTTGTCCTCTGCCCGCCGCCTCCCGTTCTTTTATAGCGCCTCTCGCCTTTCGCCTTTAGCGCCTATAGTGCTTGGTCTGATTTCTCTTTGCATCTTCTGCTTTTCCTGCTTCGGAATAAAATCCTGTCACAAACCTCCGTCCCGGACAACCAGGTTATTCTCACTGCAGAAGAAAGTCACAAATCTCGGGTTTCTGCAGCGTGAAGCACACCAAGAGTTTATACATATCACACATCTATTTTTTCCTTTCGATCTGACATTTTGCGGCAGTGCCCAAAAAGGGAAAGGCAAAACAGAATCAGGACAGAATCATAATTTAGAAAAGATCAGCAAATCATTTTTTTTTTTTTTTTGAAAAAAAAAAAAAAGAAAAACTTCCCATACCCAATACAGATAGCCAACGATTGTCTGGTGACTATCCCGACATAAATTTAATTTTTTTCTAGAAACGATTCTTAGCCATACAAGCTGGCGGTTTCAAGTACCGACGACGGTTCTCCCGCTTTCCAGGTCATCGTGCTAGTGAGTAATCTTCAAAATCTTGCCCTTCACCCTGTATGGATCTGTAAGTCTTTTCATCCAACATCAATCAATTCTGACCGTGGCCGTTGCCGGGTATCTGCAGGGATCTGCGGGAGGCCCAAGCGAGGGAAACGTCTCTGGATACCTTATTCGATCTACAGCGACAGCTTGGGCGAAGGGCTCAGTGCTCGCTGTGGATGCGGGGACCCATATGGCTGGGATCATACGGATCCTTGAAGAGCATTCCTCCCGGTCATCTTTTACAAAGGAGCCCGCTGCATCAGCCTCTGAGAATGCTTCTGGAAATGGGTCGATAACGAAGAAGCCATTCCCCTTTTGTGGGGCCAATCTCCCATATGATACACCTCGTGGTAATGCGGCATATGTTACTCGAGAACTTGTCTCAACATACTTGATAACCCATCCGCATTTGGACCATCTTTCCGGATTTGTTATCAACACGGCCTGCTTCACTCAAACGGAGTACCCGAAGCGTTTAGCCGCTCTTCCCTCCACTATAGAGGCTATCAAAACTCATATATTCAATGATATCATTTGGCCGAATTTATCAGATGAGGAGAGCGGCGTTGGCTTGGTCACTTACCAACGCTTACCGGAGGCTGCTTTGGAGTATGTGGAAGTTTGCAGTGGTTTGAGTGCGCAGGCATGGCCAGTTTCTCATGGGCATTGCATGAAAAGTCACTATCATCGGGGGAGTCAGACTTATCAGGGGAAGGATGGTACGACAACGGATAGAAGCCCAGGTGGTTCTCGAAAGAAGATGTGTGTGTATGATTCGACGGTGTACTTCATTCGAGATGATGCGACAGGGAAGGAGGTGATGATGTGGGGAGACGTCGAGCCTGGTCTGTTTCCTTCCCCACCTGTGGAATTTGTGGCGTTTCGTTTGCTTTGTGGCTCCCGCTAGCCTGTTCCATTTTCTAATGTTTGCTTCATGCGATAGACTCGATATCGTTATCGCCAAGGAACCACCCTGCTTGGAGTCATGCAGCTGCAAAGTTCCATAGAGGAGCACTAAACACTATTTTCATCGAGTGCAGTTACGATTGTAACCAGCCCGATGAAGCCCTGTATGGGCATCTATCTCCGCCGCACCTGATGGATGAGATGAGGTCATTGGCGAGGATAGTTGTGAGCTTAAAGAAAGCAGATGACATCGAGAAGCGGGGGAAGCTGAAGCGGAAGCGGATGAGTTATGGCTACCACAATGATGATCCGGAAATTATGGCGCGGAGGATTGAAAACCCGAATGCTCCACCCAGGGTCCTCGAGGAATCACAGCAGTACCATGGATCTAGCGCTCAAGATGATGAAGTAAATGGAATCCATGGGAACATCCGCTGGAACAAAAATCGCTTAGAGGTTGATTCTAGGCACAGCTTCGATAGATTTTCGCCGGAAATTTCACCTAGGGCTGTGGGTCCTAAGGGTGTTGACTTTTTCGACACAATAAATTTGGCTGTAGGCCAGCGCACACCAGAAGAAAGGGTTCCCCAAGGAGGCGCGGGGAATGAGGCATCTGATCTAGGGCCTACTCCACTGAAAGGTTTACACTTAGTTATCACGCACGTCAAGGATACCCTATTAGACGATGTCAATGTCCCTGAAGATATTCTCCGGAGCATCCAAGGGCTTGAGGCCGTTCAACAGCTTGGTGTCACCTTTTCTTTGAGCGAGCAGGGTGGATCTTTGTATTTTTAACTCCGCAGAGCAAGGGATTGTCTCTGTTTTTCGTGGAAAATGGGCCTTGTGAGGCTGTATTGGTTTGGGTTGTGCATTCTTGGTGTTTGTTGGTTGGGGTTGCATTTTCACGGGTTCCAGCCTAAGCGTGGCTTTTCATTTCTACCCTGGGTCTAGCGGACCATTTGTACCGGATGGCCTTTCCCCCTCTTTTTTCTACTGGTCTTAAATGGCGTTGCTTTACGGTGTGGCTTTTTCTTTTTTTTCTTTTTTCTCTTTCCTTAAAGGTTTGCAGAGGATACCAGGTTTCTCCTTTTTTCTTTTTCTTTTTCTTTTTCTTTTTGAAATCCTCCCCGTTTCCTCCCTTTGGCCATGCTTTTGTGGGTCATTTCTTGTCGAAACTAATGAGGGTGTTATATGTGCGCGTTTAGCTTCCTCTATACCTATTCTTAATAGTGAGAGAGGGGTTGTAAGATAGATGTATAAAATCGCGATATCTCTGGAATCATTAAGGATCACTCGATAGGTTTCTTATCCTATTTGTTGTATGATACCTTTTTTCGCATGACAAACGAAGATTATGACCGAAAATTTGCTATTTTAGCCTTGCGAGAGAAGATTTCTTGGGCCCGTGGGTCATCTTCTTTTTCCAGATTGTTCCTTTTCATGCATCCGTCTTGAACGCGAAGTGTGTGTCACGCTAACTCTGCCCAGTCCTGACTAATGGGTGGGCGAGAATACGTACGTGCATACCAAGAATGCAGTGTTATCTCGAGGAGCTGTTCACAATCAGTCACTCGCTGTCCTCGCCCCTATAGGATACCGTGCCGTGTACTGTAGATTGTGTTAAGTTAAGTCTTCGGGCGCAGTCAGTACTCTTCCGCGGTACTCATCGTCATAATATCGGATCGGATGGGCGACCGGGCGAGTAATGTCGCCTTTTACTCGGGTCTCTGATAGTAACTGAGTATAGTACCGGTACCGGTACTTACATTGCCGGTAACCCTGATTACAAGGCTATCCCGTTCCACATTTATCCAAATTGTTCTCGAGTTTTGGTTTGCTGAGCCGCTTTGTAAAGATCTCTTGGCGTTGAATTTTTCTGGCTGTGCAGGGGCAGGAAGTCATTGGCCGGGAACAGACAGGGGTGGATATCGTGCCAAAGAAACGCGCTAAATCTGGGTTGTCAGCTCCCAACGCGTCTCCCCCGAACTTCCGCAATTTTGCCACCACCACCAACACACTCACGCAAACACACATAAACGAACGATGTTTGGAGGGAAGAAGTTTGTGCCCCCGCTTTTGAAGAAGCCGGTATCGGCGGTGACAGCGGGTACGGATGATCAACCTGTGGCGAAGCGTGCGAAAATTGAGCCTCTTAGTGGTGGGAGGTCGTTGAAGCTTGGGGGGCCGATTAAGAGAAAGCCGTTGCTGCTCGTTAGGAATTCGGAGCCGGGGCTTGCGACGACAGCGGGGGAGGAAAAGGGGGAGCGGGGCATGGTGGAGGAGGCTTATTTTCGTGTGCTGTGGAGGAAACCGACGACAAAGAAGCATAAGACCTTTGATGGCGATGGAATTTTGGTGATCAGTGGGGGGTATGCTGTGCTTCAGGACACCAGTGGGAAGGAGTATGTTGTCTATCTATATATCTATCTTGCTTGGTATGGGGTAGGCTGATGGTAGTTATGGCAGCCTCGGGAGGACGATGTTCAAGCGAACCCTTGAAGTTGGGTCGACCACGTTTATCGCCGGGAAGGAGATTGAAGTCGATTCGGTGCTTTCGAGGGAGGAGTACCTTGCCGGTAGACCATTTTTGAAGAACGCTGCTCCACCCCCACTCCCGCCGCCTCCTTTGTCAACTACGGCGTCGATGGCACCGCAGAAGGAGACGCTCACAGCCGTAGCACCGGGGCATTTTTTCGGCAGCAAGTTCAAGACCCCACTCCTCAATTCTACTGTTATGGAAAAGACCCATTCGAAAGTGCCGACGCCCAGACATGATCCCAAAGCGGAAGGTGCTCTCGTTATGCCCCGTCCCAGCGAGAAAAGTGTGCTGGCCGGAAAAGTCATTGTGGATGTGGTTGTCGACCCGTTTATTTCACACAGTCTACGGCCGCATCAGAGGGAGGGTGTGACGTTTTTGTATGAGGCCGTGATGGGACTTAAGCCTTTCGATGGGCAGGGGGCGATTCTGGCGGACGAGATGGGGCTGGGGAAGACTTTGCAGACGATGTTGGTTCCATGTCAATCTGGGGAGTTGAGGTTCTGCGATGATGGGCATGCTGACTTAGTGTTTTCAGTGCTCTTTTGTGGACTTTGTTGAGTGAGTGGAGTCCGTGATGTCTAGGGGTTGGGGTGCTAATTGATGTAGAACAAAACCCGGTGTATGGCGATAAACCGGTAATTAAAAGGGCTCTTATTGTATGTCCTGTGACATTGATCAACAATTGGAGTAAAGAGTTTCGGAAGTGGTTGGGCAGAGAGCGGATCGGCGTGCTTGTGGCCGATTCGAAGGCGAACATTAGGGACTTTACCCATGGGAGGAGTTATTCTATTATGGTCATTGGCTACGAGAAGGTTTGTCGATTTGAGGCGCGTTTTTCTGGTACCGTTGCTAAATCCTCCGGATTCTAGTTGCAAAAAGTCCAGCAGGAATTAAAAGCTGCCGACGTTGACATTGTCATTGCCGACGAGGGGCACAGGCTTAAGACTGAGAAGAATAAGTCTGCGCAGGCCATCCGGGGACTAAGGACCAAGAGGAGGGTTATTCTTAGTGGTACGCCGCTGCAAAATGATCTTCATGAGTATTTTATCATGGTGTTAGTCGTGCCCCGATGTTGGATACCTTGAATGGTCGCTAATTTTTGGGATTTGTTTATCAGGGACTTTGTCAATCCTGGACTGCTTGAGGGTTACTCGACTTTTAAAAAGGAGTTTGAAAACCCGATTGTTCGAAGCCGGCAACCTGGTGCTTCGAAGAAAGATGTTGAGAAGGGGAAGGCGCGGAATGAAGAGGTAGTTGTTCTAATAGTCTTGGCTCCATGGTCTGTCACTAACGAGGGAAATAGCTTGCCCGTTTAACAAAGTTGTTTGTGCTCCGTAGGACTGCAGAGATATTATCAGAGTATCTCCCACCTAAAAGCAAGTAATTTGTGGTTCATTTGGGGGTGTAATTGCTAATGAATGAATAGCGGAGTATGTGGTCTTTTGTAGGCCATCCCCAAGGCAACTTAAGGTCTACAAAAGTATTCTGGAGTCTTCTGCTTTTACCAGATGCTTGGGGTCCCCTGATGCATCTCTTCTGCTTATTACTGTTCTCAAGAAGCTTTGTAATTCGCCAGGGCTGTTAGCTGATAAGCCGGGGAAAGAAACTGTAAGAAGACCCCGCTATCCTGCATAACAGGGTATTGACAGAAGTATACCATAGAACGAGAATGTCAAAGGGCTCTTAGCAGGCGTCAATCCCAAGCTGCTAGAATCCAAGAGCGACTCGCATAGTGGGAAGTTCAGGGTTCTTGAACGCCTGCTCCTGGCCTTGAAGAATACCACTGACGAGAAGATTGTACTGGTATCGAATTATACTTCTACACTCGACTTGTTGCAGAATCTCCTCCGCTCTAGAGGCCTTAGCTATTTGAGGCTTGACGGTGCCACGCCGGCTAATAAGAGACAGGAGCTTGTTGACCGGTTTAATCGAACCAATAGTACTGCTGCTTGTAAGACTTTGTCTTGGATTATTGTATAGAATAGGGGCTAAGATGGAGTATAGTTGCGTTCCTGCTATCAGCGAAGAGTGGTGGTACGGGCCTTAACTTGATTGGAGCTTCTAGACTTGTCCTGTTTGATTTAGACTGGAATCCAGCTACGGATGCCCAGGCAATGGCGAGAATTCATAGAGATGGTCAGAAGAGGGAGGTTAAGATTTATAGAATGCTTACGTGAGTTGCGCACTGCGATTGTTCGGTGCTCAATGTGCTAATTTTGTTTTGAACAAAGCACTGGATGCTTTGACGAAAAGATATATCAAAGACAGCTCACAAAGATTGGCCTAGCAGACTCAGTCATGGACCAAAAGGCTACCGCAAGTAGTTTCACTCAAGAGGAGTTAAGGGATCTATTCTCCCTCGATACAGAGACCAACTGTCTCACGCATGATCTACTATGCTGTGAATGCGAAGGCAAAGGTTATGTTGCTGGGGCTGCAGAAACCAAGTCAGCATTTTTCGAGCACAGTGAGGATGAGAAAGAAGAAGATAGTGATCAAGAGGACGAGCCAAGGTATCCTGGGCTGATGAAAGCTAGTGAAGTCGACTTTGAAAAAGTCGAAGAGGACCGTAAGAAGGCTATGCAAAAGGGTAGAGGCGTTGGTGTAGACAAGAACCAGCTCAGTTCTCTGATGGAATACTCGCACATTTTGACCACTCGTCTTCTGGGCAGCGGGAAGAGGGATGAGAGAGACGACGACGACGAGGAATACGATGAAGTTAGTATCGAAGATGAAGTATTGGCGAAGGTTATTAGGAGTGGGGCGGCGAGAGAGGTTAGCTTTGTTTTCCAAAAAACTTAGACATATATAGGCCTCTTTATTATTCACTAGCGCAGCATCTAAGCATTGCGAGTATATAATATTTGACTACCATAGAAAATCGGCGTCGGTTATAAGTATGATACTTTGAACTTTTTTTTTTTCAACCCCGAAGAGTAACCTAGAGCGTAATCTCCCCAGCTCTCTCTTGATTTCTTTTCCAACGAAATTTTTGAAAGCGTGTTTCTTTGTTCACAAACCTATTCATAAGCGTCAGCTTTCCCATCTTCACCAGCTACCGCCAACCAACCAACCAACCAACAACCTTCGCTTTTCTAAATAAATAAAAAACAGAACCGAAGAGTTATTCCGCTGCTACCCGCGTTATATAACGGGAATCACGATGCCGTCGAATATATACTTCAAAGGCCTCAGTTATCCCCATCCTGCCACCTCTTACGAAGTCGAAGGCATATTCCGTAAATCCCCTCCTGCTACCTTTACAAGAAAACCTATGTATTATATCCGTAGCTAATAAGAGACCTTTCCTCGGAGCTCAAAAAGATCCCCAGTCAGTCGATGGCGCCAACATCCGTTTGCCATTCCCCTTCATTTCCCTTGATGCATTTCCTCCAAAGTATGATCGGAGAAGGGCGTATTTGGCGAAGAAGGAACATCTTGGGGAAGTTGAGTCGAGGTCGAGCCTAGCAAGCATATTCGCATTCCCGGCGACGGTGTTGAGGGAGTCTAAGAGGGTGATGGTGGATGACCTTAGGGATGTGCCTTTTGATATAATTGCCCGAAGGGCCAATGATGCTATGTGGAAGGGGTTATTTGAAATCGGTGAATCCGAGTCCGGATCCGAAAAGGACTACGAGCCGGGAGAGGAGAAGATAACGCACATCGCTTTTCACCGCACCGCGAGTATAATAGCGCTCGCAACGTCGTTTTCTAGGGTTCACTTCTTCGACATGAAGACTAACACGTTCCTCCCTCACTACCTCTGCACATGCAATACCGCGGATTCGAAGTCTCCGGAGTTTGTGCAGATAACTGCGCTGGCGTTCGGCGGTGGGAGTACCAATTCCCTCGTGGTAGGATTGGACTCTGGATACTTCGACCTCTGGTACGTTGACTTGTCAAACTCCACTGCTACTCCGGGCTCTTATAGTGGTGAGAGCTATTCTTTGTTTTCCACGCCGTATGATTTCCAGGAATCGCCGACGCCGTTCAGACTGCCGGTGATGTTTCGTCCGCACGAGCTCTTCAAGACTAAGGCTTCGCCGGGGGGCCAGAGGTTACTGGGAAGTCGAGAGAAAGTTTATGCAAAGTCGCAGAGGATTGGACTTTTGCGGCAGGGGTTTGGGAAGATGAGGGGTCTTGTTGGTGGGGTTACTACTCTTTCCTTCTCTCCGAGGGGGGAGTACGTGCTTGTAGGAACATCCTTGGGTGGTGTTTGGGTGTATAGCGTTACTTGGGGAACCACGAAGAGGTTGTATCAGGCTGCGGGAACGAGCGTTAGCTGTGCTTCCTGGGAAATGGAGCCGGGAGAGGAGGTGGATGCTGATGGGAAGACTGTGATCGTGGTAGGTATGAAGAGTGGGTTGGTGGTGTATTTGCACTTTGCCACCTCTGCTAGTTACTCTGAGATCACCGCTGAGCCGATAGAATTCTATCCAGCACAACTCATGACCACCCTTCACAAGAAACAGCGTCCCCGCGGTATCAAAAACCTGATTCTAGTTCCTTCGTACAAGCCAGTCCCCCGCCCCGGCCTTCCAAAAGACACATACCTACAATACCCAACCCTCCTCATATCCTTCTCGGGGGCTCCAGGAATCCACATATTCCGTCTAAAACGAAATTCGGTGCTTAGGGCTGTCAGTCCTCCCAGCACCCCAACGAAAGCGAAAAACTCCTCAATGCCGAAACGTCTGCAGCCCCAACAACAACAACAACAACAACAACAACAACAGCAGCCACCCTTGATCCCGACCATTCTCGGAAATATCAAATCATTCGGCAACGCTTTCTTATGTGAGCCCCCAAGCTTAGACCCGTACATACCCATTTACAACAAATGCATCAACACCGACCACGTCGTCTTTACAAGTGCGACTACACCTCCGGAACTCAAAGGTAGTGTCTATGGTGGCATTGTGGAGAACATGGCACTAGACCCAACCGGCAAGAGACTAATCGTTACCTTCTCACATGGGGAAGATGAGGAGTCTGTTGTTTGGTTTGATACTAGAGCTCTGATGACGCCGGCTGGTGGTGTCAAGGCTGTTGGAGTGCTGAAGCATAGAAAGAGGGATGATGATGATGAGGGGAGACTGATTTATGGAGATGTTGGGTTTGTCGGAAGTTTTAAAGGTGGCGCCTGCGCTGGCTTGGTAGAGCGGGGTGGAAAGGGAGTTAGTTTGTTTCCGGCCTGGCTCAGGGAAGGGTGACCAGGAGGAGAGTCATGGATTTTATTAAATAGGTTAGATGCGTCGTATTTGATGTGCCTGGTGGATGTACTGTAGGTATGTAAACATGAGCATCCACTATGGGTAGAGGGGGCTCTCATCTTGTGCATATTTTATTTGTCACATTCCTAGTTTGAGGAAAGGGCTGTGTATCGATTATCATGAATCGATGGAGTAGCCGAGTGACTATTTGTGATTTCACTGTTGTAATGCCGATGTGATGCTGTTGTGCGTGAAATCCGCTAAACATTATGTCAATTTGGGGTCGAATTCGGGCTCGGCGTGAAAATGAGGTTTCATTGCAAATGGCGGCCTAGGGGCTTTGCAGAATGCCATTTGGAGAATGACAATGCGGAAGTCTGGAGCATTAGTTGGCATTTCCGTAACAACGAGCAAACTTGGGCCTAATGCGGCGAGTGAGAAGAAAAAGGAAAAAAACAAACAAAAAAACATATTTCATAAATCATTTATTAACATGACACTTAGACCAACCAACCAACTAACGCCCACGAGCAGACCTAGAAAAGAAAAGAAAAGAAAAGAAAGAAGAAAAAAAACTACACTCCAAAGTTCCTCCCAGCCTTCAACAACTCCACACACCTACTAATAGCCTCCCTAGCCTCCTCCGTTGCCAAATACGCCTCAGTCAAATGCCTCATCTCCTCCATCTTATCCCACCTCTCGATCCCCACATTCGCCAATTTCCCGGGGACATTGAGCCTAACGTAATTCTCGCGGAAGCGAGCGTACTTGCCCTCGCGCATGATCTCCAAGTGCCTGGCCTGGGTATCCGTCGCCAGCTGGAGCAGGGTCCATCCCAAGTAGCCGAAGCCACCGGTGGCCCACATGGCGAGGCTTGTCCAGAAGCCGTGATCGCCGGTGGCCTTGGTCAGGTATCCGGTCCCGATGGACAGTACGCAGCGCGGGGACTCGACGCGGTGCGTGAGGAATACCTCGTCCCTGACTTCGGCTATGGGGTTGTTATTCTTCATGGCGCCGTCGAAGAAGTCTGTTGGTGTGGGTGAGGGGGGGGTGACGAGTTTCATTGGGGGGAAGAAGAGGGGTGCTGCTGAGGTTGCGCGTCCGGCGGCCCAGATGGGGCAGGTTTCTGGGAGAGATGTGGTTGGTTGGGGGTATGTTCTTAGGAGCGCGGTTGTTAGGTCTTCGATTTTTACGGCGCAGACGAAACTGTTGGGGTCCTCCTACTCGTTAGCAGTTTTCCTCTTCTCCCCCCCCTTCTAAGGTGGGGTGGGGTGGGGACGCACGCGTTGCAGGTGTTCACGTTGGGGATGACATTCGGATCAGCCATCGAAGCGTCTGAGAACTTGACTCCCTGTGACTCCAGGAGGGATTTCTCCTGCGGGCTTATCATCAGTTCTACTACGCTCTCGATGCTCTGCTTCAGTTTCTCCTCCGAGAACCAGGGCTTTTTGAAGTACGCGTCCCAAATAGGCTTCCCTGGGAATTGCCAGGGGCGCTTGAAGATATCGCCGGACATTCTCTGGTATTTGATTATGCAGGCGTCGATGTCCATTCTCTATTTTATTTTTTTGTATTGGTATTAGATAGATATGGTGGGAGAAGGGAGGGTGAGAGATGACTGACTAGTCGACCGAGCATTATTGCTATCAGACTTTTGGTTTTTGTTTGGTTATGTTAGTACATATCTATATTGCGGTTTGAAGCAGTGACTTGTGGTCAGTGTGGATGAACGAACCCTCCGGTGCTTGTACCGGCCACTAGGTCGAAGTAATCGCACGGCTTTGGTATCTCCGGGAGGTTATTCACTCGTTTGATTTCTAACATGACCGCTCGGAGGATGAGCAGACTGGAATATCCACGGACTCCTCCGCCGTCTATAGTATAGTACAGACATCCCGACACCCTATTAGCACCTAGTGTACGAAGAAGCTGTTATAGCTAGTGAGATAGGTAAAAAAAAAAAAAACCTACCAAGCGAAAGAACTGTAAGTCCAATAGTAGGTGCAGACATGTTTCCTTCCTTCCTTCCTTCCTTAGCTTTCAAAAGCGTTCCTGTAGGGGTAACTACTCGAACGGAAAATAGAGATATGATATCCTGGAAACTAGAGAGGTATTTATGTCCTACTCTCTATCGGCTATCCCCCATCCAAGTCCCCAGCATACTCACGTCTTTAAGAAAGAAAGAAAGAAAGAAAGAAAGAAACGGAGTCTAGGGACCCGTTGCACAAACGAATCATCTGCACTTTTTTCTTTTTTTTTCCAGGCAGAAACAGCCATCATCGTCGTCGTCATCAGGTACAGTGCAGTTACTGTACTAGAAGAATGTTTCATTTCGGCCCACGACGCCACTAGCTAGTTAGTAGTACGACACCGTAGGAGGTAATAAGGATTGTGTGTTTTTGGGATTTTTATTATTATTATTTTCCTTCCTTCCTTCCTTCCTTTGCTTGTGGTGAGTGTCTGACGAAGCGATTTTAAAAAAAGGACTACTATCGCATAAGTTACCAACCGGGGTTTGGCGTCTCTCGTTTGGTTTGGATCTGGGTAGTACTAGTACTAGTAGTATGCGATGGCGGTTCTTTTGAAATTTTCGACATTACGAAGTACTGTACTTTGTTTTGTTTTTTTGTTTTTTTGCATATTCTTGCACTCCATGGTACCGGTACGGTAGATGGGGGAAGAGGGTGGTGGGGATACCCGGTAGTTGTACGAGTAGTGAAAGTGAGTAGAAATGATCTGTCATAGTTTTTTTTTTTTTTTTTTTTGCCAGCTGATCATAGATCCCGTGGCGCTTCTTCTGAGGCGCGAGTGCAGTATCATACAGTACAAAGTGGGAGGTGGAGGATGTCCACTAGGCCTGGTCTGGTCTAATCAGCTAGTATGGAAGAGAATAAAAGCAGATGCTGTAATACAAGAATGTGTGTGTGTGTGTGTGTGTGTTATCTAAAAGAGCGATGCCCCCCTCTCTCCCCCTCCGGGAAAACCATGCCAGCCGTCAGGAGGTGTCGAAATCTTGAAATCTCCCGAGTGAGAATGCGTGAGGAGATGGGTCGTGGGTGCAGGGGGTCGCGGTGTAAGTTAGGCTTGGCCGCGGCTGGAATCTGCCACTGCGGCTGGTCCGCCTGGTGGCTGTACCGACCGAAACAAAAAATTGTCCGGGGGGGACTTGGTGAGGCGATAAATGGCTATATTGATTAGCCTAGCTGCGCTCGTCATGTGCGAGGTTTTGCGGTAAAGCTAGTGTCCCCCGTATATACAATATCACGCTAGTACAGTTCGTTATCGGATCGTGGTAGTGGTAAGGGTCAATCTCAGGCACCCAGAACGCACAGTATGATACCGCGGCTTGCTCCTAGCCCTGTTTGTTGGCCGGGTAACACTTTGAGTGCCTGCAACTGCGCAGCAACCCCAGCTTTTCACTTTCTCCGTTGCCATAGCAACTCCCTCGGTCGATTGCTATGCTCCATGGGAAAAACCCCGGTTAAACCTCTAGTGAGCAAGCAGTAGGGTCCTCGGCGGCGCGTGCTAGCGTACCGGTAGAGGATAAAGTCTTAGCCCCCCCCTTCTATGCCCTGATCATCTCATCCTCCTCATCTTCCTCCTAACAAAGTTAAGATAACAACTTCCACCAATCAAAATGTCGCAAATCCAAGACTACCCCTCCCTCTTCTCCCTTGCCGGAAAGACTGCTGTAGTAACCGGCGGATCCAGAGGGTTAGGATTACACGCAGCAACTGGGTATTATAATCTCACCACCACCACCCGCCTGACAATTCCGAGTATCCGGGCCTTAGCTAACATACGAATAGTCTGATACTAGCCGGGTGCACTAAACTAATCATAACCTCGCGCAAAGCCTCCGCCTGCGCCGATGCCGTGAGGTCGCTGCAAGCCCTCTCGACGAAGGCGACCGTCCAAGCCCTCCCCGCCGACCTTTCCAAGCCCTCCGAAGTCGAGCGCTTCGTGAAGGAGCTCACCGCTGTGACCGATGGCAAGGTCGACATCCTCATAGCCAATGCCGGCGCAACCTGGGGCGAGGCCTTCGACACCCACTCCGATGCTGCATTCGATAAGGTCATGAACCTGAATGTTCGCAGCGTGTTCAACCTTATCCGGCTGTGCACACCGCTGTTGGAGAAGGCGGCAAGGCAGAGTGGCGATAAGGCGAGAGTTGTCACGGTGGGAAGTGTCGCGGGTTTGCATATTGGCGGGATTGGCCAGCATGGGACGTATGGGTATGCGGCTTCGAAGGCTGCAGTTTTGGTTTGTGCCCTTGTCTATATGGGCTTTGTATTGTGGAGGGAGGGATGGAGGGAAGAAGGGAGAGAGTGATTGCTTTGGACTAACGGTGGGATATAGCATTTGACTAAGCACCTAGCGGTCGAACTCGGCCCCCGTGGTATCCTGCTCAATGCGATCGCGCCCGGATTCTTCCCGAGTAAGATGACCAGCGTAGTTATTGCCACTTCGGGAGGTGAGGAGGCTATGGCCAGTGAGGTTCCCGATGGACGTATTGGGAAGCCGGAAGATATTGTGGGATCTATTGTCTTCTTGTGCTCCCGTGCCGGTGAGCATATCAATGGGGCGGTGCTCCCGATCGATGGCGGCAAGCATGTTATCCCTTATGGGGTGAAGCTTTGAAGTTAGATTTTTGGAAGGTTGGGGTGTTATAGAAGGGGGAGGAGGGAATCATGGGAGTCTGTTTTTATTTATCGCAGCAGGAATAACTCATACCAATGGTTGCTCTTGGGGCAGGCAACCCAATCTACCAGTGAAGTAGTCAAGTGTCCTGTGCTTATTTTAATAAAGGAGCACCACTGTGGCCTTTGTGACATGTTGTTTGCCACAGAGCATATGAAATACATTGACACACGAGATTCCTTCTTCAGCAGACCAGCGGAGAAAATGGAAATACCAGTGGAAAAGGGAAGTCCTATTTGTCCCCAAGGAACAAGAAAAAGTAGAAGAGGAATGCAATTGGTGCAACCCGCAGGCGTACAAATACGAAAACCATGCCATGAGCAGGTGCCGGAGACTTTGAAAAAGAGCAAAGGGGAGAAAGGAGGAAAAAGCCATTACATGCTATATATATACCGGTAAAACAGGACGACCGCTCTCACAACCGTTACATGCCGGCACTCTATTGCGCTCTATTCCCACCAAGTAACCCAGACCTCGGATCTCATCACCGAGTGACTACCCATGACATATATAACAAGCTCAGACAAAATTCACATCACACGTCGTACAGACAAAACATTACTCGACAACATTATTTTTTTATCTTTCGCCCGGTTTCCCGCCGCTCAGCACTGTTGGCCCCTCGAGCTCATCGCTCATCTCAATACTTACTATCCGTCCGTCCCTCCGTATCCAACACGCCGTTCAAAGCACAAAAAGGGAAAATCTAAAAAGGGAAGGAAAAAGAGCCCGCACGCCTTCCGCATGTATCCCCTATAGCAAAGGTTAAGAAATAATAGGAAATGTTCCATACAGAGGGATTCGCGAAGGGGAGAAACGAAGAGGAATGGAAGGTATAATAAGAACCAGGGATGGATATATGCTGTGTTTTCTTAAACGGAAAGGAAACGAGAAGGGAAAAAATAGGAAAAAGTAAAATAAAAAAAAAGAAAATAGGGGGTCCCTGTGGCAAGATGCATATTTCGTTATGGATTCAATCGAGCCCCCAAACGCGCGAAAGAAATGCTAGAAAAGGTGAATCGAAAGGGAAACGAAAGGGGGAAAGGTGGGTGGATCTGGGGGAAAATGCTGTGAAATCTAGGGGTCGATTTACCCTTCTACAGCTAACTTCTGGACGCTTGATGTTGTGTCCTCCAACTCCTGATCTTCGGGCTTCACATCTTCCGAGGTAGTAGGCTCGGTTGTAGGGATAACCCTGGCAGGCGTTATAACCACGTCCAACGGAGCAGCATGTAATGCGGGTTTTTCCGACTCAGGCCCCTTGCCGCCTGATTCTATTCGAGCTTTCCGCTTGGAGATAGCGCCCATAACCCATTCTGCGACTTCTTTGTCACCCTTAATTGTAGGCGGAGTTCCTGAGAATTGCATCTCTTCATCTCCCTCCTCTGAAATTGTGGCTGGTTGGGTAAATTCTGACAGCCAGGGATGTCGGAGAAGCATGGCATATGTGGGTCGTAGATTTGGGATCTTATTTAGACAACCTCGTACAAAGTCACGAGCTTCTGCTGAAAAGCCTTTCTCTGGTAGATCTGGAGGCTCACCATCGACGATAGCCTGTTTGCCAGTATTTGTTAGTACGAGAATCCCGCCAATAAAGATGGGAAGCCTTACACTAAGTTGGCTGAAGATATTATTGTAGGTTTCTGGTGGATAAGGATAGCATCCCATCGCACATTCTAGGAGACTCAGCCCCAAACTCCAAATATCGCTCTGCACACTATATGTGCCTGGCCCTGAGCCACCCACGGCGGCCTGGACACCCCCACTCGCAATTCTCTCAGGAGCCATATAACTTTGGCATCCAATGTTCGTCTTGGCGATGCTAGCAACAAGGTTTCCTGAGACACCAAAATCGCAAAGTTTTATTTCGCCTCGAGTGTTAACGAGAATATTGGTTGGCTTCACATCTCGATGTATGATGTTGTGGTCGTCTTTTAAGGTCTTAAGCCCCATAACTGTAGCGTAAGTGAGTTTCCGAAGCACATTCTCAGGCACACCATCTCTATAAAGCTTATCAATGGAGCCACCGTCCATGTACTCCATACAGATGTATACAGCACCCTCCTGGAAGAAAGCACCATAGAAATCTATGATAAAAGGCGAAAGACAGCGATGGAGAACATCCAGCTCCATAATGATTTGTGCAAACTTATTTTCGTCAAGCTCAAGTCGGATTTCCTTCATAGCCATCTCCACTCCCGTTCCAAGGGGGGCCGGAGATTCCTCGCCACCATCGGTGACGGGACTAGCCGATGACGTAGAAATAGGTGAGCTGAGACTGCCTGGCATTGAGACTGCTCCGTTCCGTGACACTGTAGGATGCCTGTGTACAACCTTGTGTACCGTTCCATAATTGCCCTTCCCAAGCTCCTCCAGTTGATCCAGCTCCTCCAACGAGATACTAAAGCTGCTGCCTGAAGAAAAATCCACACCTTTACTATGCAAAACAGCCTTTCCCGCAAACCTCAGACTTCCAGTCTTAGCGTCAACATATTCTGAATATTTATCAAACAGCGACCCTTGAACACCGTCTGTGGGGGCGGCTCCGTTACCACCACCATTAGTAACTGGATTGCCCCCACTCAAAGGCCCTGGCGAAACTGCTCCAGGAACTGGCGGAAGGCCTCCCGGGAAGCCCTGCTTCCTCCGCCTCTCCATTAGAGACATCTTTGGTGGCCCCATACGTCCAGTTACAGCAGGAGCAGATGTCCAATTCTGCGGAGCGGCTGGTCGACTACTAGGTTTCCCAGTCATCCCACCAACAGGGCTAAATGGAGTGCCGGTGGGGCTCATAGCAGATCCGACTATTGGAGAAACCCCTGTCTGGAGTGTTGGTGTGCCTCCGCTCTTCGCTGCTGGTGGAGCACCTCGTCTTGAAGCTTGAAATGCTTGTAATCTCGCCTGTACATCTTTCGGCAACCCCCCGGTACCGCTTCCCACGGATTGCATGGATGCGAAAGGAACTTGCGACGAGCCGGGCCTTCGGGCGGCATTCAGGGGGCCAAGTGGATTTGGGCTTTGTGTGGTCGTTTGGGAATCTGATATTGAACGAAAAGAGGGAAGGGTTCGGTGGGGTTGGGATGGTGGTGAGGTTGTTGCGAATATTGATCCCGAGTCACCAAAAGGGTCGGGGGAAGAGGGTGTTTCAGAATCTTCTTCCAATGGAGATGACATGACTGGACTAAAATCCGGCGATGAGAAATGAGGGAGAAGGAAGGGTATTCTGTTAATGCTTGCCACGATCGTAGTGGTGTACTCGTTAGTGCCGAGCTTTCTTTCCTTAAAGCGGGATGTAGTCGTCGTAAGCTTGGCACAAGAGCCACAACCAGGCTTCAAGCACAAGAAAGACAGAACAGGGGGGGGGTGAATACCGAGGAGTGAAAAACGGACAACCGAAGAGGGGATAGGGGGTAATAAGAGGAGAGGATAGAAGAAGGATGAGGAGGGAGAGAAGGGAAGGAAAAGGTCAGAAAAAAGATGAGGCGAGGTGAAGTGGAGGAGGCACGCAACGGATATCGTGTCGAAGGAGGGAGGGGGTGGAAAGCGGAGGATGCGAGCTGGTGTCAAAGTGCTTAGTGGATGAGGTTATGGCAGTGCAGGAGCGGGCAGGCCGGCGGGTTTAGGCGCAGCCCAGGCAGCAAGAGCCAGCAGAAGTAGTATGTACGAGTAGGAACAGCAGCAGCACGACCAGAAACCAACACAGATTCTCTGATACAATTTTCTTGCCTATCTTGCTTGCGTCCTGATCTTTTTTTTTTTTTTTCCTCCCTTCTCTCCTCTTTGGCAGAGAATCTAATCCCTGTGCGTGGGCCTGACGTATGTTTTTCTACCGATCAGCGTTTGAGCGTTCCTATCATACTCGAGTACTCGAGTACAGGCAGATAGGTCAACTGAACCTGTCTCCCTCCCACTTTTTCTTTTTTTTTTTCTTTTTCCTCTTTTTTTTTTTTAATTCACCTTCTTTACTACTACTGCACACTCACACTTCTCTCCTTTCCTCTTCTCCTCGCCACGAGTAGCAATTGTCTATCCCGAGGCTAATGGATAAACCGCTACTGTGGATAGCGAAAGTGTGTCCCTATGACAGGCTTCCGGAGTCTTGAAGCGGTTGGGATGGGGGAACGGAGGTGTTATCCGTCCTATGTGGAATACCGGTAATTACTGTAAAGAGGAAGAAAAAAAAAAGAAGCGATGGAACGATGCTAGCAGCCTAATACTATTAGCGTTTCCAAGAGGATGCTTCTCTCAGCGAGTGGGATGCCGTGAAAACGGATAAAGTGAGGAAGCTAGACTCCGGTAGATTTAATCTTTTTTGTGGGACTGAGTTGTACTCGTACAGGTTGCTTTTCTTCCCAAGGGAGAAATGGATGAAATAGACCCTTGAGGGGAGAGCGATGGGGCCCTTTAAGAATTAAGGGGAACTCTTCTTACCGGCACGGCACTGGAGGGCAGGATGAAAAGCTTTACAAGTACTGTACCGAGTACAGTAGAAAGCCTTAAGCGTAGGCATACTGTAGAATAATGCCCTACCTCCCTCATTCTCCACAGTCAACTGAGTGAGCAAGGAAGTGTGGGGCTCACTTGCCCAAGGGACAAACGTCCATCACGGGTTTGGTTTAGACTATGGTACCGGTACGGCTTACCGTACGCAAAGGGGCAAACCCACAACAGAGCACCGATAATCCCATCACAGCATAAGGATTCCTTCTGTCACTGAAGAAGAAAAAACAGCGACAAGCCAATGCTCCACAGACAAAACCGAAGGGGAAAAGAAGTAAAAAGATCCTGTTGTATCCTACTTCCTTTCAATAGTAAAAAGTAACAAATAAGAAATAAGAGAAAGAATCAAGCAGCAAGCTACAGTAATAGACTACTGAGTCGTGAACCTACGGATAACAATTAACACCCACCTTAGAAAGTACTCGTATGCATTCCATTCAATCGCCCCTCCTCCAATCTAAAGTGATACCGGTATGCGGAACTACGTATGCCAATGCGTTTCACACACAAGGTCCATAGAAGGGAAAAATCATTGCTCGAGTGAATCCCCACTAGCTTACCAGGCTTAGTGGCCGGACGAAGGGATTTGTTCAAAATTGCTTGTGCAAGTAAATTCCCTGCTTGACACCAACAGCCAGTGAAAAAGGGAATCCCCATCTGATAGGCGATGGCAATTTAGCTGCTTCACGGAAATCTCATTCATCCCAAGAAGTATCCTGGCCAACCGCCCCCTTGTATCATGGTTCGCCCAATTAGAGGGTTCACAAAAAGGAATCGAGACAAAAACCTGCTTTTTTTTCAAATGCAGCTTATGTCAAGGTGACAAGGGTCTACTTGTATAAAATTGCCGAGAAGAGCCACAACTCACCTCTCCAATGCTGGAGAAATCAAGGTTTAGCACCTGGGCTCCCTTTTTTAGAGTTGGAGTTACAGTAACCCACGGCGAAGCGAGGTCCACGGTGAGGCGAGAACACCCATAAAAATTTTATAGGACAGGGATTATTTGTATGGGCATTCTCGCTATGCCGTGGAATACTGTAGCAGCCACCGGACACTGCACTCTTCTCAAGCGACAAATATGCAGGGGAAAGTACTGGAAGATAAAACAACGCTATTGAGAGAAACCGGTATGTACTATTGATACAGTACCTTTCTATCAAGCCTGTTTAATGGTGCGGGAAGGAGGAGAGGATGACAGTGTAATTTTTAGAAATTTGGTGCAGCGGTAGACGCCACTGGAGGTGTCACCAGGCTTCCATTATCACGGCGCTGGACCTCAACTCGAGCACAATAACCTTCCACGGTATCGTACACCTATGAGCCCGAAATCTCCGCTCCCAATCATTCAAGTCCCTTGACGTGTCATTTTCACCACGTGCCGGGTGTGGATTTCGGGGGCTTTGACGGCTCCGGCAGCAGTCCCTCCCTTCATTCCCCGTCCTTGATTCATTCCCATCTAGGGCACTGTACTGGTACTCGAGTACAGTACGATGAAACTGTAAACCCCATGCCATCCACCTCTTGGTCATCCAATTGGACATCCACGGATGAGCTCACCCCATAGTTTCCATCACTAAATATTCTTGCGTCGGAAGCGTACTCGTGCCCAATGTGTTTGATACACTTTTGCCCAAGTTACTGTGGACCGATTTGCCTCTTCACCGCCGGTATCTTCTACCCCGCTACAACTTACCGCCTAGTCCCTCGTGATGGGTTCAACAAATATCTATCGTAGGTAGGATTCGCCTCAACAATGATGTAGTACAGAACGAGCCCTACTGCAATGCTCGCAAGGGTGCTCCCCGAACCCAATTCACAACTCACACAACTCACCACTGCCACACAGCCTCACCTGTTCTTGCGTTGCTTGAGAAGAGCGAATTTCAACTGTAGATCTCTCCCCAGAGCCTTAGATTTGGCATGTCGATCCTAGCCTCGGGATTCTAGAACAACTCATATCGATCAACAACCTACTTCCCAATTGATAGCGCAGACCAGAAAAGTTCTCTACCACAACATCGGTAGCCTTTTTCCTCTCTCCGGGGTAAAACCCGGGGGAGGAGGGTTGGGAAACTCTCCTTTTTTTCTAACAGGAAACTGAGGCTGTTGCTAGTGCACTCGCCAGTAATGATATTAACATATGATGAATGCTCTACGGTAACATAGAGCGCCGTTGATGGAAAATAAGGTGGCAAGCCTTAATTGGAATGCTAGCTGAAGCCCCGGGTAGCACCATCAGTCTTGCTTAGGTTTGTCCTTGAGAGGAAGTTCTGTTGCAGATCGCTGCTCCAGCGATATGGTACTTCTAGGCTTAACCACCAACCAGGGAGCAGCGAGATGAGAGATGTCGAATGACACTAGAGCTGTCCGTGGTACGGTGTGAGTAGTGTGAACTAGCATGTCGGATAGTATAGAATGTAGGGCACAGCTAAATCGGGCTTAGACTATTGTACACGTCTATCATACTTTACCTCAACTTTCATGCGCACCCAATGATGAGCTGTTTGTTTATTCTCAAACATGTGAATGGGACGAAATCGCGGGGCTCGGATTTGCAAAATGATTGAGGCGAATCGTATAGGGGGGTGATAGTGGCTCCGGGGCTGACCCGCTTGATCATTGGTACTCAGGTTTTCATCAAGCTGCGTATACCGGTATCGCATGTCGATGGAAGTTTTTTTTGCCTCTGCCAACGGTTTACCACTAAGAATCTGTCCACACATGCATTCGAGTACGCGCAATCCGACCGGCGTTCCTACCGGCATTTCAAGCCGAGATCTTCTAGAAAGCCTCACATGGATCGAAGGTACCCCCGATCTTTTACTAGTCGATAGCCCATGACTGGGAAGAGATATCGGCATCCAGAGTTCGGGGCGAATTTGTCAATGCTCCACCGCATATTGCCACTGATCTCTGCCCCTATCTTACACCCTCCGGAGGCGCTGTGGCTACGAGGCCACCTACATCTTCCACCGTTATCCTTCCGGCCCTTACCTTTTCAGATCTTCAGTCTACAGTATAGCCCTGGATGAGGCGCCATGATAACTCAATGGCAAGGAAACGGTTTTCAAAAAGCCCCTTGTGCTCCGCAAAGATAGTCGTCAAGATGAAACCCCACTAGAATACCGCTAGTATAGGAGATCTCCACCAAGTGTTTCCCATTATATCGAGAGCAACGCCTAACAGATCATCGTTTTTGTAGCACTCGACGTGCCCATGTTGAATCACGATAGCTCAAGCCCACTTGAAAAACTGGACCCATCATAATAACAAACTAGCAGAATAATGCTGCCTCCAGCGGCTATTCATGAGAATCGGACATAATTGCGAGCATGACTGCAGGATTCAGGCTTCATGCCCCGCTGTTCAAAGAATATCGACGGCTTGGCGCTAGTATGTTTCTTCTCCTTGGTTTGACTCCTTTGATGGAGGAAACTATTTTAGCATCTTTAAAGTTGTCGAGTCGACTGCCGATCCGTTTGCTGACCGCATCTCGCTACGGCAATCCAAACGGGGGGCAAATGTGCTGGGTATCGATGGCTGTCATGAGCGTGCCACAGACATCCAATTCTGGACCCCTATCCGCTAATAAAATCTTGATATGATAGGCCTGTTCATTCGGTTCGACTACTATTCTTGGAAACAAGTTCCAGGATCCGCCTGCACCGTAGCGGAATGAAATACCGGTGTTTTCGAGACAGCCCATCCCGCAGCTTTTCTGCAGGGTCCTGTTCCGCAAACATGAAACGTCTTGGTTGCGGAATACCGGTAACAGGTTTTGACACTGGGATACATTTCGGGATTTCAGACCGGCAACGCTTTCATTTAGGAAATGCACTCGGCATGTCCGAAATGTTCTACTCGAGTATTTTTTGGTCCAAGACAAGCACAGCGCTCCCGTCATCTTGAATTTATGAGGATGGTTGTTACGCACGGGCCCGCTTACGGTAAGTCCCAGTCGCTTATCGATAGCTTGGTTTTAGTGCGATAAGATATGCCCCTCACACGTGACCCCTCGTCGCCGCATTGCATCCATCCTCACCGATTTCCGCAGAGCACAGAAAAGCCTTTGAGAAGGAAAAAAATTTGAACGCTAGATTACCGGTAGCGGGCATCGAGAATGCCTTTCCAAGTTACTGTTTCACATGTAGCACATTCGCCACTCGGTTCTCTGCAAAACTTGTGGTTAGTCTTCCTGCCCTAGCTTGATAGAATTTTCCACACCCTTTCACGTTTGACTACCTATGCATGGGACTCCTGACCCAATGAACGGAGCACTGGCAGGAGGGTGGAAGGGCGCAAAAGGGGGAGGAAGCCACACAATTTTTCTTTGCCGGCAAGTTCCGCCTGGGAGCATGGGCTTATGAACATAGCTTAGATAATGATTCCCGAACGATCGCATGTGATGCAACCACAATCTCTTGAGTCGAAGCTCATCCCCTCCCCAACTCGACGCCTATATTTGCGTTTACTGCGGTATCATACCGGCACCTTAACAAGACGAATACTATGCCGCTTCCAGCTTACACGTCAACTTATCAAATTCACTGCAGCACTTGCACGCATTCTGTTGACCACCAAAAACCAGACTCTCGCCAGTTGAACTGCTGTGGGAGAATAGTCTGTGGCAACTGCATAACTGTTTTTCCTCCTCCTCCCCACCCTTAGCCTTTCTCCCCTTCAGCTCAAAAATATGGTGCCTTACTATTATCCTTAGAAAAATCCTCGATTCGGAATCTACTGTCCGTTCTGCCAATCACCTTGCTCGGAACGGGGTGGCGATGGCGAAGGTGAAGTACGAGTAGAGAAGGAAACTCCCTTCCGACCACTACCTCCTTCATACGCTCCCGCAACCCCGGGCCCCCCTCCGCCATCATACTCTATAAGCAATGGAGTGATCCACTACATCCGTGCGACGGATACACTCCCAACCATTGCTCTCGAATATAACCTCCCCCTTCCGCTGTTGCGCTCACACAACCGCATATTCTCCGACCACCTCCTGCACGGCCGGCGAAGCGTAGATATCCCCTCGCCGCCATACATTGGGCCCTCACTGTCTCCGGCGCCGGAAGACATGGAAGGGGAAGGTCGCAAAGCCGCCGCCAAGAGGTTTCAGTTGAAGACTAAGTGTCTCGATACGGACGTTGCCCATGTATACCTCTGGGAAGCCAAGTGGGACGAGGAACTCGCCGTGAAGAATTGGGAGATGGACGAGAAGTGGGTCAAAGATAACCCCATGCTTGAGAGAAGCATGGGAAAGGGCAAGGGCAAGGAGGTTGTGTCGGGAAGGAAGTGTGGTGGGAGCAAGTGGGGCCTGAGAGGGTTTGGATACTAACTAGTTATGGCACTGCAGGGTTGCCGTAGAATTAGATGGGTCGGGTCTAAAGTCTTTCTTTCTTTCCTCCTTTTAAGTCCTGAATCGAGTCCATGGTTTTTGGCGTAACTTAATGGGGTTTCATGATTATGAGTTATATATTATATTTTTCTTCTATTTTTATTTTATCATACCTCTATAATGTTTTAAATTTATCTGTCGTTCATACTTTCTTATTATACGGATAGGATACAGTAGATGCTAGAGGTGAGAGGTGCTCCATCCTTTCGCTGCAGGAATACAAACTCGCTACAGTGATCTTTAATTTCATCAATAACATATTAAATCATACATGACCAACTCACTCCCTTCTTCTCCTCTTCTTCTTCCTCTACGAGGCACATGAGACAAACCCGAGTTTGGAAAACTCGACTCCTATCATATACCCTATTATCATGCTCACTCACTCATTACCATACCCCAACCCACCCCATAGAGCACCATGAGCCCCGCCAAGAACCTCCCCGACACAATAACCAGATCTTCCAGGAACACTCCACTTATCCAGCAGGCCGATCCGGACAGTCCCAACACTACGATAGCTGCTCGGAATATCAGCACGACAGTAACGGCAAGTAAGTTCTCGGCAGAGCACGAGTATATAGTGCTCTACGAGGCAGATGTATGAGTGTGAGGGTAAGTTAGTATGATACAACAAAAAGGTTATTAGGTCATACGACGAGTGACAAGTTATGCATTGATATACTGCAAAAGAAACAGAAGAAAAATCTATAATAATATGGTTTAGAATAGGCCTAGTGCTGGCCTAAAGGGTTGGTTGGTTGGTTGGTTTGTTGAGCGATGGGGTTTTGTTTGCTCTGTTGCGGATTTAAGGGGGTTTGTGATGGGGAG
>QOVD01001789.1:0-23025 GCA_003521225.1 Tuber microsphaerosporum | reverse complement strand
GGTTTGCGGGTTTGTGCGGGGTTTGTTCATAGAGGGAGGGTGAGTTGGTGCATTGGGGGGGAGGAAAGTATGATAGAGCATTGTGCTTGAGTGCTAGTATAATACGATAAGGTGAGGTAGGTGGCTGAAGGCTGGTTTGCCAGTTGGGTTTAACGTGCCATAACTCACTCGGGTGATCGAAAGAGAGGGCTATGGCAGTTAAGTTAGCCTAGGATAGAACGGTCCAGTATAGGTATTCCGTGATCCCCTTAGGGGAAGATACCGTACGGCAATGCCAGACATCCCCCCTCTGCTGGAGTCTGACGAGCCGAGCCCGACACCAGCACTCCAAGTATTCCCGCCCCCTCCGAATGGCGTGATATGGAAATGCACAACTTGAAAGGCATCCCAACTGACTCTCTAGCTGACCACCGCCGTCCCCTTAACCCTCCCCTTCTCCCCCGCCTCCATCCTAGCGCTCCTACTCCCAAACTGCACAGCCCTCTTCTTCTCCCCCGCCACCTCCTTCATCCCTAGCATCGCCGCCAAAAGCCTAAGCACCCTCTTCCCCTTCATAACCTCCTCCTCACTACTCCCGCACTTTCCGATAACCCCAGTGCCTAGGCACCACGCCACCACATTCTCATCCAGAAAGGGATACCGCGCCTCGCGTCCCCAATGCGCTAGTACACGGTCGTCCCGGCCTAGGTTGCGCTTTCCGAGCCTGCCGACATCGAGCTGGAGTTCTTCTAGCAAGCCTGCGTAAGAGCGGAAGCGGAAGGCGGTACCGTGACGCGCGTACCCGCCAAGGAGCTCGTCGGCGCCGAGGCCGGAGAGGAGGGTGCGTGCTGGGGTGGAGTAGAGCTGGTTGCCTGGGAAGGAGAAGCCCATGCCCCGGGAGGCGAAGTAGAAGGCTACGCCGATTGACAGGTCCATTTCTGTGTTATGCGGGTGGATGAGGTTTATTACGGATTGGCGGTGGGAGAGGAGATCCGGGTAAGGGACGTTGATTTGGATGAAGTTCCAGAGCCGGCCGGGGCAGACCTTTTGTAGCTCGGCGTAGGTGGCTAGGCCGGTTATTCGGTCGGGGCAGATGGAGTATGGATCTATGGTGCCTTCCTGTGAGGGTTCTTCAGTTGGGGCAGGTGCTTCTAGGAACTGGGTCCAGAGTTTAGGTTTTCTAGCTTTGTTTGCTTTATTTTGGGCTTCGACGAAGCGTTTGTTTTCGAATGCTACATTTAAGAGATCGACGGCTTCATCTAGTGGTAGGCATTCGTGCACGAGCCGAGCTATGACTGAGCAGTCAAGACCCCCAGAGAAAAGTATCGCAAGTCGAACTTTTCTTCCGGAACCCGGAGGCTCGGGGATGTCTCTGACTCTTACCCGGACGCTCTCCAGCAGAACCTCTTTGAGATTTGCGACCTCTGGAGAATCTGTATTTAGGCATTTGCTTGGTTCGATAGTCTGGTTTAGCTTAGGAAAAGGTAATTCCTAGAGATCTCTATCAGCCCTAGCACTGCCATAAACCAGAGAAGGAGTATAAACCATTGAAACCTGACTCTCATCCCTATATTCCCGGTGCAAAAATGGCACAACACCCTCCTCTCCGCTTTGCAAACAAAAATACCTTAACCCCTCAGCCTCCACCTCCTTCCACCCCTCATGTCCATCCCCAACACTAGCAATCGTAACCCCGTCTTTCCAGTCACCCTTCCGCAACTCAAGCAAACTTCGCCGTCCCAGACAGTCCCTCCCAAACCAAACCCTACCCCTAACGGCGTCGAAAAATACGCACGCCCAAGGCCCCGCAATCCCCGCAAAGCCCTTCTCTGGCGTCTCCGCCGAGAGTAATAGTTTAAGCACCTCCTCCGCATCGTTAACCCCGGTAGACACCAAAGCGGAATTTATCCGCCATGCCTCGCCATTCCAGCATAATACTGAGCCGGTTGCTGGATCGATAAGTGGTTGTGGGGTGAGCTTTCCGCGGAGAGAGAGGACGGAGGAGGTAAAGGTCAAGGTGTAATTTGCAAAGGTGGTTACATGCGTGTTTGTAGTGTCGGGACCTCGGCGGGAGATGAGGTCTGGGAGGGAGGTGGAAGTAGAGTGTAGAGGACATGAAGTTGCGGGCGTAATTGAGAAGAGGATCCCGCACATTGCTTTGGTGGGGTGGTGGGGGTGGTTGTGGTCGTGGGGTGTGATGTAGCATGGTCGTAGGGCGGTTACCCGGATTTTTTTAGGTAAGCTGTGGGTGGGACTTTGGATACTTCGGAGAGAGTAGATTGGGCTTGCTGATGGATGTCCGAGGGGTTAATCCTGTTTGCTATTCAACGCAGAAGCTTTACTAAAGCTATTGGGATCAGTATATTCTGCTTTAGATTTGGTCGCCTTGGGTAACTTTCAGGATCATACTTTCTCACTCGATAAATATAGCAACAGAAATGTTGAAACGACTGAGGGTTGATTGAGAAAGAGAGATGGGTGTGAGCCCTACTAGTTATACAAGAAATACCCCGCCACGATCTTCTTGGCACATACGGTCTCACTCGCCGCCGCATCACCGCCACATAGTATCCTGCGGTCTATCCTGCGGTCAACCATGCCCGACATTGAAGGATGCTCCAACAAGAAAAACAGCGCGCCAGCTTGCCGATAGCCTCATGGTTCCTATAACTATTAAATGAGCTAACGGCTTCTTCATCTGTGGCTTGGGTGCATTTCGGCCCTATTGAATCGACTAGTAGGCGCTATCGTATCAGAAGGTTTCTCTCCCAGTTTATTCAGCTAAAGGAGGGAAAGTATCCTAGGCCGGTATTTTTTTCCTTGGTCTAGGCATCTAGCACAAGTCGGCCTGCGGGTGAGTGTTTGTGCAACGTGCTGGTGGCATTCATAGCATCACCCCTGGCTTCTGCATCGTATTCATTGCTATTTCGACAACAAAGTTGCCTATTCTTCAAACTTCCCCTGTCAAGAGTTACACGCTTCCAGTCTCGCCTCCATACTCGCTCTCTGAGACAACATGCTGACTCCGCCCCCATTCGTGAGTCATTACTCTTCCAGTTTGAGAGGTTAGCTGTTAGGCTTTGTGTATCATGAACACGCCGGATGTCATTACCCAGTAGGTGACACCGTATGACTCAATAATGCAATGAAACAACCCTCGGAGGGTCGTTAACTATTCCGAAGGTTGTAGGAAAGATTTTTGTCACCTTATGGTTTAATTATGGAAGCTAGCCAAGTCGGAAAGTGCTGCATGGTATTATTTATTATAGAGCTTGATCACAAGTCTTAAGGGGACATAAGTTAACGCGACTACCCCGAAGGCGCCAAGAGCGACTCCCCTAATATAATAGGTTGGCGCCAATTAAGTCGAAGAAGTTGGTTTCCTCTATCGTATGAGCAACGGTCACTAGATACGTCATATTTCTTCCCATGTTTAAAGCTCCGTGTGGGATAGTTTGGTCTGGGGGATGCCTATTTCCATAAAGTAGTCTCTATCAAGTAATATATAGTAGGGGTCAAATGGTAATGATGAACAGAATGCAGGAATGATCAGCAGTAGGACGCTGCCTATCTCCTCGTCAAAAGAGGAGATACTCTTCATTCTAGGTATTTCGACATTTGTAATTTTCCTCACAAACCTGGCTGTTATCACCGGGGCCGGTTATCGAGATGGGATCGAAATCCTACCAATTCCTCAGTCACTTAAACATCTTGAGCAGCATCGTAAGGTGCAGACAGCTCTGATTATCAGGGGTGAGGATGCGAGAACAGTAATGCTAACTTTCGGCGCGATCATAACCTCCGCAGCTCACAATTCATGAGTACAAAGACGGCTTCAGCTATAGCGGCAAGAGGGCTTAGGGTCACCCTATTTCCCAGTTAATGGAAAAGGCAGCAGCTGAGTTTAAGCAATATCAAGACTCCCGGTCAAAGACGTTTGTGGAAGCCATAGGCAAATACCGGAAAAAATATGGGGGACATCCTCCTCCGGGCTTTGATAAGGCAAGCCTTCTTTATAACTGCCGTAAGTTCTCATAGCTAATCAGATGCGTAGTGGTATCGATTTTCTAGGGAACGAAACGTCTACAATATAGACGAGAGTTAGGGTTCTGGGGATACTTGTCATTAAGCTATCGTCGGGATAAACTAGTCCTTGATCCATCTTGGTTAAGCAACCAAGACACCATAACCCCTTACTACACGGTAAGTTCAGTGCCTAGCCAAGAACCAGGTTGGGTCATGATTCCGAGGAGCGATCGTGGTGCGAAGTGAAGAATGCGAGTGCCAACCTCCGCCCGCTTCTTCTGTTAGCTGTTGATCACCTATCTCTCGCGTGATTCAAGCAAGCGCAGCCTCCCCGAAGCCATTATGCAACCTCGCACTCTAGAACAACCTCAAGAATGTTAAAATGTTAAAATATCGTCAGTAAGTAAGGTTTAAGCACGTTCTCAGTTTATCGGGGGCTTAGCGAGTCAAGATGAACACCTGTACTTAGGTACTAGCGAGACTCTTATAGGATATCTAGCACGCTCTCTGAGGTGGCGCCGATGTTTGTTTACCGCATTCCTCCCAGAATTCGGAATATGGACGGAACTTCCTCTGCAATTTGACTTGGCTTTCTGGTGGTTATCGTTGAATCGATCTAAACCTAGGTAATGATTTATAACGCAGAAACGTAACGAATGAAGCTAGCGGCATAAGACACACCCCTCCAAGATTTGAAACAAGTCGCCTGAAGAGTGACAGCATATGACACAGCGTATTCCGGGCTTGGTCCCCAGTGAACCTGACCCAGGAGGTTCATGTGGGTAGCCATCTATTGTAACATCGAGGTGTTTACAGCCCGTGCCATTGCTATTGTAGACCACTCCAGTACTGGTGCTCTAGGAAGTCCTTGTTGCGAATAGGTAGGCAGCACATTGTAGCTTTCCGAAACCGATGCCGCCAGCCACTGTTTCAATTAATTCTCCAGTATTCAAGAGAAGAAACAATCCTCGATAGGGGTAATGTAAGGAGCTTTCAGCCGAATAGGTCCCAAGAATTGGACTGGCCATTAGGTAGTGGAACCTCTGAAGTGGGCACTCCCCCGCGACCATAAAATTCAATCTGGGGCGCGGTCCGTAAGATACCGTACTGTGCCTCATCCAACCCGTGCTCGAAAACCGATCAACGATTTTAGAGAGGCCAGTGATATCTCTATTTTCTCGGTTCCCACGAGAAACAATAGTAGATGCAGACATTTTCAAACTCGCATGCAAATAATTGAATCCCTTTCTGTACGAGGGACCGCGGCACTGATACCGGTATATAATCTACCGGGACGGCACTTGAGATGCAGGATGGGATAGGATTCTGTAGCCTTCCCCAGATATGATTTACCCGCCCTTGGCCCCTTACAATGATCAACGAGGTAACATAGCAATATCCGGCTTAAGCCTGAACATGTGAAAAAGCGCTCTCCGAATGGGAATAATTTATTAAATAAGCCCGCGTGATGTTAACTCTTTTTTCGCAGCCTTCCAGCATTTTGAACTCTGATAGACTTTGAAATGTTGAGGTTGGACATGTCCAGGGTCTTACTCCCGAACCGTGCAGGTAGACTACCGTTAGGAATTGCTAGGATAAGACATGGTGTTGAAGGTTACCTGCAATCAACGTCCCCGGATTGCGGGCAGCAGGGGTATTCAAAGTTAAAAGAAGAATTCAGTGAAAGCAAGGGCGGGATCTTGCACTAGGGTACTTTACAGAATCAGTCAATAGTTTTGATAGATACCAAGTAACATATTTAAGGGCCCTATCCAAAAATGTAGATATAATTATCAATAGAAAGATAAATTAGCATAGATTAAATTGAGAGATTTGCATCGTTAAACCTAGGATAAATTAGAAAAGATAGTACGAGCAGGAGAACACAACTCGCACTTCAATGCTCGTAGCATGAAGGAAGATATGCCACGCAATATCGTACTTGCCCTTGCTTCTCCAAGCTGGCCCTGCTTCTCGAGCGGCATAGATGTTGAAGAGGAATTCCAAATGGCCTGTACCGAGCGGAATTGCTGTTATGGCATTGGTAGCCATATGGTAATTGGGTTGCGGGTCATACTGTACCTCCGACGGTGTGCGGGGCATCTTTCCGGTTTGTTGTTGGCTCTCTGACGAGTTCTCCCGCTTAGATCACACTGCTTACCAGTACCTGGTACAGCACTCTTACCTGATACCGACCTCTCGACCTCGGAAACAACTTGACAAAAAAGGATAGTATGATACCGGTACTCGAGTATACCGTAGTGCTCGAGCAGAGTAATTGTAAGTTAACCGCTTTAGTGTGTGCCAACCTTACCCAAAACCCCAAGAGTTTTCGGACTTTCTTAACTTTGGGTACGCCCCTGTTCGCAAAGTTTTCGCGGAAAGAAAGGTACCGCAGCAATGTCTTGGCAGCAACAGAAGCACTGGTACAAGATTTTTCCTCATCCCCAGTCCTCACAAGAGATCTACTCCATGAGAAATACATGTAAACTTCCTGGCTGCCACTTAATATGACCACTCTGTGCCTTAATCACTCCAGCATACTCTTTGTGAGTTAGTCTAAAGTCTGTTACTGTGCTTAGCATAATTTGAACTACACATGTTTGGCAGAGGATTGTCCTGGTACTTCCGTTGCTGCCAAGACATTGCAGAAGTACCTTTCTTTCCACGAAAACTTTGCGAACGGGGGTGTACCGGTTCCGGTATCGTAGTCCTGGTTGATGGAAATGCCATGTCTCACAGCCCCATCGCAAAATTTGCTGATCCTTATCTAGCACCAACCAGGGGATCGCCCCGCTCCCCGTGGGAAAGAGGGCGGACCCATGGAATGCAGGCGGCAACAGGAAATCACCGTTCTCGTCAGACCTGAGCTGAGTTGCCCTGGGCTGGGACGCTCGAGGCATTCAAACTTCGAAAATTTTACTGACGCGGGTCTGACGCCATCTACTAAGCTCCTGACGAAAGAAAAAAAAAATGCATAGTCTACGAGTATTATGATCTCTAGTTCGCCAAGCAGGTGTTCTCCCCCGGCAGGGCGTTACTATTTACTCGAGTACCGGTATTCGTGAATTAAGCGTCAGGGCCAAGCCCATTTTCGTAGGTCTGTTCCTAACTTCACAGTGGGGAAAGTTGGGGATCGAGCCTTAAGCCAGTGTCATGCCACTCGTGCAGGTGTGGTCTAATTCATGGTGGCGATGGTGTCTTTTGAGGCCAAGTGGACTTCAGGAACGGCCTTGCCAAGAAATCTGCTCGAGTTTAGGGAAACGGACACTGTAGGCCACAGTCGCACCGAGCTGTCAGGAACGCCAAGAGTTCAGGATTTTTTTTGTTTTGTTCGTTACAATGAGATTTTGGAAGAAATTCCATTATAACGAAGTGCGACTCTGTCATGCTCATGCCGTCCAATCCACAATGGCCAACAAAACAAATTTATGCCTGACATTGGCTCTGGCCCTTCCAGTGATGTTTCATCCCACCCGATGCCCTATCTCCTCGCCTAATTATATATTGCAGCCCTGCAAAGGAGGGCGTTGTGCAGTGTTGCTGTTTTATGTGATGTGTTGATAAACATTCAAGGATAAGGGGTTCAACAAAAAACTCTGCTATCATGCAGTAACTCCCTCCACTCGGGAAGCTGCACTTGATATTAAAAAAGTGCCGCTAATTCGTTCCAGCACAATTATGGTAGATACTGATCCGGGCCGATGTGTATCAAGCACAATTTGTCTTGAGTCGTTATCTACAAATCACTTCCGACGCGTCGTCGTCACTCAAAAGAAGAAAAAAGATCTCGAATGGGTGGAAAAAGAGCTCAGCCCAGAACGCCCAAGCGATCAATGCCTATCGCAATCATTGGCGCCCCTGGTCCATAGTAATTGTTACCCGAGTGTGAGGGAGCCTGTACTCGAGCACTGCGGTAGTGCTGTTATTCGAGTACCTTAAAGCCCCGACCGTCCCTCCTTCTGGAGCTTTCGAAGCCGTCACAGCCCTTCGCCGTAGCACTCGTTTGGAGTGTACGGTGCTAAGTACAGTAACCCCCCTATCCTATTATTACGCCGGTGCACCTGCCTTAGGCTACCTAGAAGTTACGAGTGTACCTCGCCCTACGCCACGCTTAGCCCAATGTCTTTTTTAACCTCCCCGACTTCGTTTCGAAACAATGAATTTCTCTCTTCACAGCAGCAACCTCCCTACCCCATGACATATTCTACCTCCTTTTCGAACGGTTCAATACCGTTCGATTTCTCCACAATGGCCAAAGGCCAAGCACCCCATTCATCGCATCCAGCACTAGGGCATCTGATTTTACTTGTCTTCGAAGCTGTGCTCGAAGTCGTCTGCGTGGCCCTTCCGGGCTACATTATCGCGCGATATGGCATGTTCGACGCGGAGATGCAAAAATTTGTTGCAAATCTCAATGTTTTATTGTTCACGCCCTGTCTGAGTGAGTTTGGCCGCCTTTCCGGGGAATTTATGTGAGAGAACTTGGCTAACGCGAGATCCCGGCACTAGTTTTCACGAAGCTTGCGAGTCAACTCACTTTGGCGAAAATCGTTGAACTGGCTGTTATTCCTATCATTTTCGTGGTCATGACTCTGATATCCTACTGCTGTGCCCTTGCCGTCTCGAAACTTTTTGGACTCAAGAAGAGAGCGAGAAATTTTGTTATTGCCATGGTATGTTTGCCCGTCTTACGTGGAGCTTGTTGGTAGCTTAGTCCACCACGCTTCTAGCACAACTAACACTTGTTTTTAGGGCGTTTTCGGGAACTCTAACTCGCTTCCTATATCCCTCGTTATCTCGCTATCTATGACCATCTCTGGTTTGCATTGGGACAAGATTCCAGGCGATAACGACGAGGAAGTTGCTGCGCGTGGTATTTTGTACTTGCTCATCTTCCAACAGCTGGGTCAACTCGTTCGCTGGTCATGGGGCTACCATGTTTTACTCGCGCCTCCTCTGAAGGACCAACCTAATGGAAGCAGCCAAGCGACGGGATATCGTGATACTTCGGATGAGGACGATAGTGATATTGAGGCTCAAGTGAATCCCTTCATCTCGTCCCAGTTTGAGAACAATTACGTTGGCCCCCACAAGCAAGCCTCAGAGAATGATGCCCTTCTCGCCTTCAACGAAAATCGTCATCATGTGAAAATAACAAACAGTGCTGGAGGCTCTGGTAGCTTAACACCCGGGTCTGCTTACGCCAGCACTGCTGTCTCCGCCCAATCCACAAGACCTTCGTCTTCAAGTGGTAGTGCAATCCTAGCACTTCCGGTTCAAGACAACTCTGGGACACAAGATTCCGCTGGCTTTCCCGGCGCCATACAACCAGGTTCCCCTACCAAAGTTCCATGTTGGCTCTTATGCCGGGGCTCTTCTAGCTCTGCACGAGTTTGTAAGGGTATCAAGGCGGGAATTAACGGATTCTTTAAGGGACTATGGTCGTTCATGAATCCCCCATTGTGGGCTATGCTTGTTGCTGTGATTGTTGCGTCAATACCTGAGCTTCAGAGGGCTTTTTTCACTCCCGGGACCTTTGTCCAGAACTCGGTAACTCGCGCTGTCAGCCAAACGGGCAACGTAGCGGTTCCCTTGATTCTGGTTGTCCTGGGTGCCAATCTCGCAGGAAACACTCATCCAAAGGCAAATTCTTCTGACGATCGACACGAAACCAAAATACTAATTGCAGCCCTGATATCCAGAATGGTGCTGCCGTTCATCTTGGTGGCTCCTCTGCTGGCTATTGCAGCTAAATACCTCAATGTTTCAATCCTGGATGACCCGATATTTGTCATTGTGTGCTTCTTATTGGCGGGCGCACCTAGTGCTCTACAGCTTGCGCAGATTTGTCAGCTCAACGGAGTTTACGAATCAGTTATGGCAAAGATTCTGTTCTGGAGCTATGTGGTTGTCATTTTGCCAAGTACTTTGATACAGGTCATTACCGCCATCGAAGTAGTTGAATGGGCTATGTAGGCCTCTCTTTAGACCGCAGGAGGGGCCCTAGGGTGCTGTCGTCCCCCCGTCATAAGTTCAAAAAAAGAGAGGGTACAAAAAAAAAAGCGATTCTGTTTCATCGTGAGCTTTATTTGTGTTCATCTATTTTTTGCTTCTGTATCACCATACTACTACCACCCCCTGAGTCATACTGTCGTGATTCTGAGATGCGTTGGGGTGCCTGGCTCTTTTTGTATTTCTTATATTCTGGGTTGAACTGGATACAGGGTTTGGGCAGGGAGCTTTTGCTTTTCATGCGTTTCACTTTTCATTCTTTCCTTTTTATGCGGTTCCCGTTCCTCGTTTGCCAAAAATGCGGATTACCGTTTTCCGAGGGCGAGCATGTTTGTGTCTGTAGGTTAGATTGTACAAAAGAATAATATCGCCAGCTGTCGTCGATAATTGTAGACACGACTGCAGCTTGTGGATTTCTAAAATTTGATGGGCGAGCGATAGCCCTGTGCTTGCACCTGAGCAGTGACGATTAAACACATTATCTCATCAACAAGATGCCCCAAGCCAATAATTAAAAATTAGTTATGGTACAAATTGGCCTTGTTACAGAGATTAGTTGAAACTCCCAGAAGCTCTTCAGAATCTCCAAAAAATGATGCATTTACTGTAGAGAAAGGTATGATAGACACTAATGCAGTTGCCGGTGGTCTAGTCTAGGTTTTCTAACTTCAACAGCCTTGTGGCTTCTCTCCACAAAGTTTATCTATTGATTGACAACGAATCCCTGTTTTTGCCACAAGTTTTCCGATTTTTTTCGTCCCCACCCGAGCACGATTGCGATGCGAGAGTGGATCGGGATTACAAGATCTAATGACAAACGCTCCACATTCTTTTACAAGTATTCTCTACTAGGATAAGGATTCCTAACCGGGCTGCTGGCACTGGTACTTGTAACACCTCGTACCGATATCGCCTAAGATTTGCGCTGGATCACCACTGATGCAGTTTTGTCGATTCGGTGGGCTGGCCCGTGCTCGAATCAGGATTCTCAGTGAAGTTAACCGGGGGGCAACAAGAAAGCTGCGTGACTTTGGAAACTCTCCCCCATTTTTGCCCCAATGTCTTGATTCTTGGCATATGTACTAGTAATTACCGGCAGAATTGATAAGAGAATTCCACCCTACGGCCTTTCTTTCTTTTTTCAAACCTCATCCATCTCGCCCCTCGAGAGTTTCTACTCGTAAAGGTGCAATATCACTCTAGTTCAAACTTATCGCTTTCAGGGTCCTACTTTAGCGAGCTATCTGCCCCCTCGGCCCCTCGCTTCTCCCTTCTTCTTTGCCCTATCCTTCGTCTGATCGAAAGGGGCTACCTGGAACATTATTGCGGGGAACCGCCGTGTGCTGTGCTGTGCGGTAATACGTCTTGTGACCTGAATCGATCCCAACGCTATATACCGTATACAACCTCGTGTGCACGAATCTAGCCAAAATACCTTCAACTCGACCACGGGAAACTGTCGAGAAGGGTATTTCCAAAACCCCCCCTAATGTATCGTCTACCGTAGGCTGACAACCACCACGACAGCCTCCATCCTCAAAGAAGAGAGTCCACCTGCCAGCACCCGCTTCTCTTCCTTGAAAACGTCACGGAGAGCCCAACAGCAGCTGCCCCACAAGTTTGCACAGTAAAATCAGCAACAGCCGTCTTGTTGGTCGTCTGCCCACCATGCCTGGTTCGAATTCCCCACATCCTACAGATCCCCGGGATACCCTACTGCAAAAGCCACATCCGCCCGAAGAGAATTCGAGCGGCCAAGAGAACCATGGTGGTTGGGATTACGCACCTGGTCGCGAACAACACACCTCTTCAACCGGGAGCGTATCTAACCGTGAACAGAGTGTCAAACTGACTGAGCGGGTGAAGGCATGGCTTCACAATGAGAAACAACGACAGGAAGACCGCCGCGAGAGAAAGAGGTCCGCTAAGAGGGCTGTCCACCAAGCATTACATATGCACTGCCCACCCGGTGAATTAATGGGCAGTGGTGATATTCCTGCTTTCTCAGACTCTAGCAGTGACGAAGAGGCACAGAATTCATTGAACCAGCTAGAGGCTCTCCTTGCAGCCGCCCAGGCTTCTTCACCAGCTGCGTCCACTCGCCGTCGGAGTGCCCTAAGCAGGAGAGGCTCCTCGGGAAGGCCTCGAGCGAGATCGCTAATGAGTAATGCATCGGATACCGATTATACTTCTGATGGGGAACTTGTGGCCCCCGCTTGTGAGGTGTACCTAAAAACTATTGAGGAAGTCGGAATTGACGAATTCAAACGTCAAGTTTTGACATTGGCACATACACTTAAGTGCAAGGGCTGGAGAAAGGTGCCATTGGGTAGGTTCGAGGACATATCTATTGAGAGGATTAGTGGAGCCTTGACCAATACCGTGAGTTTATCCCTTGTCAGACCCGATTGTTTGGATATCTACTTGTAGGTTTTCTTCCTTGAGCAAAAGCAAAAGCGTCATTCCGGTGATATGCGTACACTGTGCATGTTACTTGCAGTGAAAGCTCTTGTAGTACGAAACCTAGTACACAAAACTCTATACACCTGCTGCGTTCGATATATGGTCCCCTGTAGTTGACTTACCTAAAATCATGAGCACACCCCTGAGTGATGGCAGGAGCTGGAAGCGGACAGGTGGATTTCAAAAACGCATCCCAAATATGAGGCGTCCCAAAAAAGACGCTAGAAAACTGCAAGTGTCTCGGGATTTTTACTAACCGGGGGCCCTCTCTGGTGTCAAGGTATACATGGTCTCCCCCCCGCAAGATATTTCTACCTCCTCCGACCCTGCGCCTCCCCTTGTCAATGATTCTCAAGCCAGTGTAACGTCTACTCACTCGGCCAAGCCCTTAGCGTACGTGTTCTCTCCAGAGCTCCTTTCTACTTTAAAAGTCCACATTTAGATCATAATTGCAAAGCCTCCTAACATAATGTTTCTAGGAAATTGCTTCTCCGTATTTACGGACCTCAAGTTTCTCATCTTATCGATCGTGAGACCGAATTGAGTATTCTTCGCCGCTTAGCCCGCAAGAGCATTGGTCCTCATCTTTTGGGTACATTCGAAAATGGAAGATTTGAGGAATTCTTTGATGCAACAACTCTTACAAAAGATGATATCAGAGTCCCGGAAACCTCCAGACATATCGCAAAGAGGCTAAAGGAGCTACATGAAGGTATTGAGCTTGAAGACAGGGAGAGGAAGATGGGCCCTGTCAGTTGGTGCAATTGGTACAAGTGGGTTCCTAGAACAAAGCAGATCATGGCACACCTTGACGCTGCTGAGAATTTGGGCAAGAAAGGTTACATATGTGGATGTCCATGGGAAAGGTTTGAGACAGCTGTTGAGAGGTACAAAGAATGGCTATATGGTAAGTATGGAGGTGAAGAAAACGTGAGGGGGCAAATGGTCTTTGCGCACAACGACGTACGCGGATATTCCTTTAATCTCCCTAGTTCAATAGCTAAAGGTGACGGTGTTAGACTCAATACGGGAATATCATGAGATTGCAGGCCAGCGAGAAGAGCCCACTTTTAATTCCGAGCAATGAACATAGGCAACTCATTGTTATCGACTTCGAATATGCTAGTGCAAATACCCCCGGATTTGAGCTTGCGAACCACTTTGTACGTGATGCCTCCTGACCTTTTCAAAAATAATTCATAGTTTCTGATTTTTGGCCAAGTGCGAGTGGATGGGCAACTATCACGACCCTGTCTCCCCTCACTTCATGCACCACACAAAATTCCCCACCTCACAGGAGCAGCGCAACTTCCTCCGAGCCTACGTAGAGCACAGCCTCACGTCCTCGTTCACCGCTAAGAGCGTTTCAATGACGGGGGCAGGCTCCGAACCCTCCACGCCTCCCACCTCCTACCTCTCCGCCAGATCCTCCTCCTCCTCGATCCCCTCCTTCGTGCTTGACGCCCGCACTCCCGGCGCCAGCTACAAGGAAGAAGAAGCCAGCCGCCAGCGCGGAATCGTCGAAGAAGTCAACAGGCTAGAGGGCGAAGCGAAAGCCTGGCGTGCCGCAAGCCATGCAATGTGGTGCGCCTGGGGCATTATGCAGGCCAAGATCCCCAGATCGGAGATCGAAGCTATGATCAACGGGCAACCGCATGGCATTGGCGGAACCATGCCTGAAGAGGCGAAGGGGGCTACGACCGATTCGGGTGACAGGAGGCTCAAGAATGAAGAGGGGGGTGAGGGCGAGGATGAGTTTGATTACCTGGGCTACGCTCAGCAGCGGGCGTTGCTATTTTGGGGTGATATGCTCGCCCTCGGAATCATGACACCGGAGGAGGTTGGCGAGGAGGTTGTAGGGAAGGCGAAGGTCGTTGCTTGGTGATGGCTTGTTATGCTGTGGGGCTGCCCGCTTTGCAGATGCTGTAATTTTACTAGCATTTCGTGACTTTTCTTTCTTTCTCTTCTCATTTTCCCTTAAGCTAATAAGCTACGCTATGTTACGATAAAATGTTCCCGGAGGAATAAGTGCTCTGAATCTTCTTTTCTTTTTTCAGCCTTGTTTTCTTTCCCCCTCCTTATTTGTATGGCGGTATTCGTGGGCAAAAGTTCAAAGCTCAAAGTGAGAAGGAAACGATTGAAGGTGGCAACGGCAACTGTGCTGTGCAACTGGAGTTATTGCTTCCATGCCTGAAGAGATAAGTCAGTCGAGATACCTATTCACCTGGTAAAAAAAAAAAAGTAACTTCCCCACTCGCACTTATAGAAAGGGTTTGCAGATCACAACAGTACAATACATCTTTAACAATAGAGCAGCCTGATTAAACTCCTTGAGATCATAGAGAAGGGCAGACGTATGACAGGATTGTCTTTTTCTCTCTGCCCCTCTCTCAACTTCGAGAACAAGTTCAACCGGAAATACCGATAATATAATATCATACCTTTCCTCAATGATAGGGATTTTAAGCTCCATATCGTGCTGTGTATAGTATGATACTATTAAATACTACTGCGTGAACTCCCTGAAAGACTGTATACGCCACGGTACTGTACGGTACTGTACTGTATAACGCCCCAAGTCATTATTACCGTGAGTACAGTACCCGAACACAAGAGGAATGTGCTATCATACCTCCTGTAGTCAGGCGCTACGTATTTTTATTCTTTATTCGTCTCAGCTGGGTACACTACTGAATTTCTTCATCCTAAAGTCATCCCAGAGAGGAGTAGGAATTTCAGCGACCTAGAAGCGCAATACAGCGCTATGCTATGGTGTACTTCTCCTGTATTCTATTTTCGAGTATAATACATACAGTATCATATCATATCATGAACCAATGAACAGCGATAAATTATATCCAAATTACAAGTTGCTCCACCACCACCACCATCACCACCACTAAATCCTCAAATTAGGAAGAATCACATAATATCTTTTGATCCTCCATTACGAGTTACGCGAGATTTCTATCTCCGCCCAAAGTGCGGTAGAGGGTAGTAGTAGTAGTGGTGGTATGGTATGGTATGGTAGCAAGGAATTTACCACCGAATTTAGATTAGGAAACCGGTCTTATGATACTTATATCTGTAGTGGAAGTTTCTGGACTCCGGTCTTAAGATTGTAAAATTTAATGTTATAATATAATATCATACGCAGTTGTATATTCCTAGATGTGGAGGGAGTTGTAGTTGTTTGAAGTTGGGTGTGTTGTATTTATTTATTTGTTTATGCTTGTGAGGGAGGGGTTGTTAGGTGATGGGGTGGGACGTGTCGAGACTTACCAACGGGATCTATACCATACATACATAATAGATTGTTGCTTGAAGATGATACCTTAGGGATAAGTCAGTGCTGGAAGAGAGGGGGGGAAGTAGGATTCAAAGTCGTGGTCCGAAACGTTGGGTACTTGGTTTACTTCGTGTACTCCACGGTATATACTGGTATTTACCACTAACCTATCATGCTTTTTTTTATTATTTTACAGCACCTTCAACGTTTCTGTACCTTTGGTATTCTTTGTTCCTGGGGAGTTATATTACTTGCTTGCTTTCCCGGTAACCACTCTTCAACAGGAGTATAATCACAAGAGAAAAGTTCTACTTCTACTATCTAATAATGAATTGTGGAGAAATTACTGCCGGAAGTAACTATATATCATCAGATTCTCATAGGCACGAGAGGATGGAGTCGAGTGATTATTTGTGAATAGAGGGAGAAGAAGAAAGGGGGGGTTCAGAGGTGGTAGGTATATTTCAAAGTTATCATATCATAGGTGGACTGGCAGGGTTTGGCAGGTATGGTACTGGGCTGTCGAGATTTTCTTTGGCTGGGTTTGGCTTTACCAGACTATGATAATGATGATGACAGCGTACAGTACTGTACTCGAGTACAGGCAATTACTGGCATTGTGTTAGGTACACTACGGCGGTATTTAAGGACAAAAGTCCAGAAATGAAAAATCCCCTGTGACAACCGTTGCACCCAGCCAACTGGCCTACCACAAACCAAGCAAATTATCGCTTCTACAGCTCTAAGAAGCGATATTGGCCTTCATCACACAATGTAAATTGTCATTTCCACAGCTGCAAGCGACATTTGCCTTCACCACACCAAGTACTTGCCAAAAAAAAAAGTCTGTCCCCAGCCTTCATCGGCACGCTAGGAGGGTAGTCTAGAACTACGCTTCACTCATGGCAACAGGTGGCGTCATGATATAATACTTGAGTAACTTATGGGATGTTGAAAAATGGTCGAATGGCCGAGCTATATACCGGAGGCATGTGCACACAAGAGATACTTTAGAACCTCATTATATCTTAGCGGGCTGGGAAGACCCACTATTTATGCAGTGAAAACAGCAACACATATCGGCAGTGGAGAAGAAGTCAAAGGAAACAATACTGAAGGCAAGAGAAACAGATGAAAACAGGGTTGCATATCTGGTTGATTGATTGAGCAGTGACAGTAGAAAAAAGGCGAATGGGGTAAGTCTAACTTAGAAAGTAGGAAACCAGCACTAAGGGAGAATGACCGGCTTTGTCGTACTCTAAGAAGTAGAAAGTGCATATCCGAAAGCCCAATTTTAACATCCGGGACAGACTTTATTTTTTTGTGAGTAAATTACCGTATCGCTTCCACCACTGTGAAGGATATTAGCCTTCATCACACAAAGTCAATTATACTTCCACAACTGTAGGTATTAATGGCCTGAATCACACAGTAAATCATCGCTTACAGCTATGGAAGCAATAATGTGTAATGAAGGCCAATATTGCTTAGAGCTGCAGAAGCGATAATTTATTTGGTTTGCAGAAGACCAGTTGGCTGGGGGCAACGGTTGCTACAGGGGATTTTTCATTTCTGGACTTTTGTCCTTAAATACCGCCGTAGGTACACTCTATTTTCTCTTTAAAGGATGACGCACTTATCCTTGTAGCCATAGAATACTGAGGAATACGGTACTCAAATGTCTAGAGTAATAGTACTGTAGCAAAGGTGTCCTTAATACTCTACAGCATCGTGGCGCATCCGAGAGAACAGATATCCTAATCGCAGAACTTGACGCCTCTAAACAATAGGGTGGGGTTACTAGGTTAGATTAGCACTGAGTGGCACGGTGATTCATAGTGAACGAGATGGGCACTAACTTGGCCGGACTTAACCGAGCAGTTTAAAATGAAAATAGTAATCACAATTAACGGCGGCGCCCGCCATATGGGTATTCCCCCCCTCTCTCGCTCTTCTCTCCTCTCTCCGAGCAGAATAAAATACTGTATAGTGTACACCTTTCGCAAAGAGGAAAAAGAAAAAAAGGAAAGGCTCTCCTAGCCAGAGCAAACAAAAAGAGATGAAATAGGAAAGAAAGAAGTTGAAGACGCCGAAGAAGAGTAGGATTGTAGTACATTGCAGAGATTTCCCGCCTGGCTTAAGATGAGGGTCTGGGTACTCCATACCACACACGGCCAGAAGGAAGGGGATGAAGAAAAGGAAACATGAAAGGGAGAATAGAAGTAATGAGGAATACTGTACAGGTAGACAGGTAGGCAGGTAGGCACATGAAAAACCTTTCAAATGAAGGGATCCCAAATTTGAAAGGTGGAGAGCTGAAAGGAAAGAAAGCAATTGTCAATGGATCAATCCGCGCTTTCCCATTCCCTATTTTCCATTTTAATACCCTCTGCCACGATTCAGTCCTGCAACCTCCACAAACTTGAGTGTCATACTCAATCGCTCCCACGAACTAAAAACCCCGCCTCTTCAAACTCTTCCCCCCTTTCACCCATAACGATGTCCCCTTCTGCTTCCTTCCTACCAATCGCAGCATGGAACCTCCTGCGCAGGGATTTTGGCATGGCAATTTCCCCCCTGACAACCTCGACTGGGGCATTCTCCTTCCCCTCCACCTCCTCCACAAATTCGCGCTTCTTACTGGGGCTTCCAGGGACGATGGTGACCAAAGACTTTGGCGGTTTCGCGAGGGTGTTGTTACCGTTGGATTTGGTAACGGTAAAGGTATTGAATTTGTAGGTTCCAGACTTGTACCCTTCAGGAACGCTCTTGCGGACTCGCATGCCGACGGTTAGGAGTGAGGACTTGATGGGGGTTGGAACTTCAGGTACGGCAGCGGTAGCGGTAGTAGTGGTAGAGCGGGAGGAAGGGGTGAAGAATGAGGTAATGGTGGATTGGGAGGTGAGGTTTTGACGTTTGCGGGGGGTGGATGGGGTGGACATTTTGTTAAGTTGTAGGTGATGGTTGTATAAGAGTATAGATATTTTATTTTTGGTAGAGGATGTGAGGTGCAGAAAGCGGTCGACTGGGTTGTGATGGTGGTGGTGGTGGTGGCGGGAGGAAGGAAGAAAGAGACAGGTAAATGACTGGTGTGGTTGGGATTAGCACAACTCATAGCTAGCATAAGGGTTGTTTACCCAGCCAAGCCAAACACAGAGCTCTGGCACAAGCCCAAATGCCGTTGTCTAGGGAACCTGCCCAGACCATACTAAATTGCGCCAGGTTAGTTACCCGGCCCGGCTGCCGCTTTCCGGTCTTTTCGGATTTGAACACCTATCGAACAAAAAGTTACTATAATCTTGGCGGAAGGGGTTTGGCGCAAGCTGGCCTTTCTGCTTCCCTGAGCCTCACCATAAATCCAAGTGACTTCCCCCAACCCTTTTCTTAAAAACACGCCTCCCGCCTTCTTTTTCTTAAAAAAAACTAGTTCTCTCTCTCTCTCTCCTCCCCCTCCTCCCCTCCTTCTCGTGCGTTACGCGCCCCGCATTGGTCGTTTACCCCATACTATAAATAACAGGAGACCTTAAAGTCCGCTGCTCGGAGAAGGACAGGAAGAACAACGATACCAACAATTTACATACCCCATTCGTGGGAGTCCTGGTGACAACCATGCGTCCAATATCTGCGCCACCAGTAGCCCTAACGGGTCTGCTCCTACTCTCTATCTCCTCCTTAGCATCTGCTTCAGCCGCCGTACTGGGAATAGACTTCGGCCAGGAATTCGTCAAGGCCGCGCTCGTCAAGCCCGGAATTCCCCTCGAGATAGTCTTGACAAAGGATACCAAGCGCAAGGAGGCCGCGGCCGTGGGCTTCAAGCCAGCTAGCAATGGCAAGGAGGGGGAATTCGTATACCCGGAGCGACTATACGGCGCCGACGCGGTCAACCTCGCAGCTAGGTTCCCGCACGATGTTTACCCGGGCTTAAAGAGGATTATGGGTCAGCACATCTTGGATGACTCGGTCGCGGCGTACTCAGCGAGAAATCCTGCGCTCTCGGTTGTCCCGAATGTTTTCCGGTCTACAGTTGCATTCCAGAGTTCGTCGGCGCCGCCGACGGGTTATGGTAAGGAGAGTTTCACGGTTGAGGAGCTTTTGGCTATGCAGTTCAAGTCGATTGTGTATAATGCGGAAGCCTTGGCTGGGGCGAACACGAGGATTAAGGATGTAGTGTTTACGGTTCCGGCGTTTCTGAAGGCTGAGGAGAGGAACTCTCTTAAGTTTGCCGCTGAGCTTGCTGGATTGAAGGTTATGAGCTTTGTTTCGGACGGATTGGCCGTTGGGATCAATTACGCTACTACTCGTACTTTCAATGAGAGCTCGCCTGAATATCACGTTGTTTATGATATGGGTGCGGGATCGACCACAGCTACTGTGCTGAGGTTCCAAGGCAGAAGTGTAAAGGATGTTGGAAGGTTCAATAAGACAATCCAAGAGGTCACAGTTCTTGGTGTTGGTTACGACACTGAGCTTGGTGGAGATCTCTTTAACCAGAAGATTTTCGAAATCCTTCTAGACGATTTTGTCAATAGCCCTAAAGCGAAGGAGCTCCTTGTGGAGGACCCCAGCCTCAAGAACACTATTCGTGCCAATGGCCGCGCTGCATCTAAGCTCTGGAAGGAGGCCACTAGAGTCCGACAGATCCTCTCCGCCAACACTGACACCGTTGCTTCTATCGAGTCATTGTACAAGGATATTGATTTCCGCTCCAGTAAAATCACTCGCGCTGCCTTTGAGGAGCATCTCGCCCAGTATGAGGCCCGCATCACCAAGCCAATCACTGATGCAATTGGCAACGCTAATGTCGCCTTGAGTGAAGTCAATACCTTGATCGTCCACGGAGGTGCTGTCAGAACTCCGTTCGTCGGAAAGAAGATCGAAGATATCATGGGTGGTGCTGAGAAGATCTCTAAGCAAGTCAATCCTGATGAGTCAGCCGTTCTTGGGGCTACCTTCAAGGGTGCTGCTGAGAGTGGTGCTTTTAAGGTCAAAGAGATCCGAACCCAGGACATTGGTGCTTTTGGCGTCTCTATCAAATACAAAAAAGATGCAGAGGCAAAGAAAGGTATGTGATGGTGGGCGATCCCTACAAGGAAGATGAATTATTACTAATACATCTTATAGAAACCGTCCGACAAATCTTCCCTTTCTACTCCAAGATTAGCATCGAGAAGGTCATTCCTTTATCTCGTAACTCGGAGCTTACTTTTAGCACTTTCCACAATCTCCCTCCTAGGATCAACGACCCCGACCGGAAGCCTGAGCAGGAACCACTCGAGACTATCCAGACATCCAACCTTACCGACTCTGTCAAAAGGCTTCAAGAGGACTTTGGATGTACGGAGAAGGATATTATTACCAAATTCAGCATTGTACTCAACCCTAAAGACTCTCTTCCGAAGGTCATCAGATTTTGGGTCGAATGCGGGGTTGAGATTGCTTCCGAAGCTCCAAAGAAGGATGCTGGTGGCGCTTTTGAGGACGTCAAGGGCTTTTTCGGATATGGAAAAAAGGATGGCGAGCAGAAAGTTTTGAAAGATGAAGATTCGCCGCCGCCGCCATCATCGTCGTCGTCATCATCTACCTCCACTAGGTCGTCGCCAACTTCATCAGCAACCTCGAAGTCGACTAAGGCAGCGGATTCAGAGCCCAAGACCACCAGGAGAATTGAGAAGATTCCTGTCAAGTATACTATTACTAAAGACGGATTCCCCAGTATTCCCGAAAAAGACAAAATGTCTTTGATCCTGAAGTGACTCCTCCCTCTGGCCCAATAATGTTACTTGTTTACTAACATTCGCCCAGGATCCGCGCATTTGACAAGCACGACAAAGACCGTAAGAATCTTGAGGAAGCTCGTAACAACCTCGAAGCGTATACCTATCGTGCCAGAGGTTATTTAAGTGACGATGCATTCATCGCCGTCTCTACCGAAGAGCAACGTGAGAAGTTAGACGCCATGATTAGCGAAGCCAGTGATTGGCTTTATGGTGATGGATATACTGCTGGCCTTAAAGAAGTCCACCAAAGAATCAAGCAGCTTGAAGCTCTTGAAGCTCCCATTTCCAAAAGAAGGGCGGAGAAGGACAGCCTACCAGAAGCTCTCGAGGGTCTTAACAACATCCTTGCCTCTATGAAGGGTTTCATCGAGCGTGAGGAATCTCTTGCCGAGGCACAATCCGACGATTATTACTCATTCGACTTGGAACCACTGAAGAAAACCCACGAGAAGGAGAGAGCCTGGACTGAGGAAAAGAGTCTTGCCCAAGAGAAGCTCCAGCCCCATGAAGACCCCATAATAACCTCCGAGGAGGTTACTACTAAGGCTAAGAAACTTACCACGGAGCTCATCAATTCGATCCACACAAAAAAGGAGCTTGATGACATGAGGGAGAGAAGTCTAAAGAAGGCGGCAGCAGCAGCAGAGAAGGAAGCGAAGGAAGCCGAGGCAAAAGCGAAGGCTGAAGCCGAGGCTGCTGCGAAAGAGGGGAGCGAGACAGCGGACGAGGCCGGGGCAGAAGATGAGACCAAGCCTGAATCTGAGGAAAAGATCGAGAAGGTTGGGGAGAAGGTCGAGGAGAATATCATCGAGGAGCAGAAGGTTGAGGAGCGCAAACGTGACGAACTGTAGATGAAATTAGAGTTAAACGAAGTCTCCTTTTCTTGTATGTTTATGTTTTACTGTTTCATATCTCGCGCAGAAAACTGCAGACAAATATATTGCTCTTGATTTTAGAGCGTACTCCCTTCACGGGGCTCAGGGCCTCATTTCGTGCCTTTCTAAAAGCAGATAATGTAAAGAGAGAAAAATAGTAAGGGGTCGAGTTGCAACTCTGGTGAATGATCCTGATGACAGGTTTTGGCGGCGACAACTGCACAATGGGTGGACCTACCCGGACAGAGAGGATCCTGTCAGGACTTGAATAAAGTAGAAGAACCGGGGACCAGCTTACAGGCTTGTGAATACACCGAATCAGCTCTTCAAAAATCTCCTATCATAATATCAAGATGTATGATAAGGTGTATGATAATAGGTCTTAATAGGACGGGTAAGCGCATATTTCGATACCGTGTATGAGAAGGGAAAGTCCTAATGCCTGCAGGATATTTCTAAGCCGAGTTTTGCATATACCGGTAGTTCAATAAACCAGTTAATATTTTATCTATCATAGTGCCGGGGCGTACGAGTTACATTACGCACGTTGAGATTAGATATGTTTGCTCACTAGAGCCATCAGTGCTGTATAGATAGTTGG
>QOVD01001787.1:0-19200 GCA_003521225.1 Tuber microsphaerosporum | reverse complement strand
CCAACCCAACCCAGCCCCAGACCCAGACCTCTCATACCTGCCACTTACAACGGCGATCCGCCCGACGTTTTGCACCACCATCACTATACCAGTGCTACACCACTTGTACCTCAAGCGCCTCGCTCGCTAAGCCTTCCCGCCATTTCTCAACGGCGGAGAAGCAAAGTCGATAACTCACAGTCTAGTAGACTAATCCAATACTATAGGCAAGTTCGATAGTGAGTAATAAATCGAATCGGGTAGCTGAGCCGATGTGGATACGCCCGCCTGCCCGCGCCCGAGCGCAGTCACTCAATGAGGCTCGGCCAGAACTGACGATCGAGGGGATGGGGAGAAATATGATGAAAAATCGTTGAGCCGCCGGTGCGGTATGAGGCTCTGCGCGGGGTGGGGCTTTATTTTTGTGCGGTTGGATCCATGTCATGTGATAAGGAAAGAGATGCTTCGATGGTACCGTATCAGTGCAGGCTTGTATTACCGGTCCGCTGAACAGGAGGATGATATCTTTTGCGCTGCGCTGCGGCATGGCTGTGACATGGTACGGTCGCTGCAAGTGAGTTTTTTTGCAGTAGTTTAGCTGTGACGCGGATGCGTTTATTGCGCTCACTCACCGGTGCTGGTGAGGAAGAAGGTTCAGATCGACTCCAGTCTGCCTAGGGCGCAGCGTACTGTAACTGTAGGTTCGGTAAGCCGATTGCGGCGGTGGGATGGTGGTAGGGTTTCTTGTCCATTAACGGTATCACACCGCTCGGGAATGGTCACAACTTCTGCTGAAAATGATAGAAGAGCTGGGTTTCCAATGGCCCACACTGTGCCCTGGTGATCACGTTACGGAGATACCCTACTATATAGTAGGGCAATTCCTTCAATGTTTTTTTTGGCTTTTGTTCGCACCTGCTGAAAACGTCTCAGTTACGGTACCAGTCCCATAACTTGAGTCGTTTTGTTTTCGTTTCTATTATGGTTGGTGCTACCTATTACCTTTTGTAAATAGTAAGGATAAAAATAAATGAGTGGAAATGCTATTTTGGAACTGGATGTTTGCCTCGGTCGGTCTCGCCGCGAGCTGGGAGATAACTTGGCTCGGCTCGGCTACAAAGTTTATCCAGTCATCGTTGTTGCATTCGCTCCATGTTATCAAGTCAAGTGAATATTTTCTTTTCCATTTTAAACACAAAGTATACATAACGTCGGGGAAAAGCGACCATGAAGAGCGTACCGGTATCACAAACCTTAGACAGCCCCGCCCGAGGCAAGCGCATGATACGCAGATCCTACCGTATTACGTCCATCCGCCCGTCCCTTCTAAAGATCCGGATTCGCTCACTCCATCAATGCCGGAATACGAGTGATGGCTGGTGATCTCAGCGTGGCTATGTTAAGAGTAATTTTGTGCTGGTGTTATGCGGCCCAATAGTCTTCCTGTGCAGCAGGGTAATGTTAAAGCCACTAATTTTCATTCTAATTCAAGAGCCTATGGTAATCACCGCCTCCCTTCACTCAGCTGAAGAACACGAGTGACTACCGGTGTTGCTGCCCGGGGTGTTTGGGCGATCTCACTTATCGCAAGGCCGGGGCGGCACAGTGCGTGCCGGTATAATACGATATGATACTTGGGCCCACTTTCACCGAATTTACGTGTGTGTAACATGAGATATGTGGCGGAGGGCCAGTTACCCTAATTTTTGGTCAGGGGAAAAAGAAAAAGTCAGTCGAATTCTCGCCTCAGTGGCTGGAGTAGAACTTTGCGCTCTGAGTGGTCGATGGGTCCATGGGGGCGATCCAACAGACTTAGCCTAACGGTACAGTACCCTGAACCCCCGGTCCACTTGCTACGGGTGCTTTGCATACGAGTGAAAAACACTTTCGTTCTATCCATGCATTACAAGTAGTGACAAGGGAAAAAAAACAAAAACATGGACCAACCTATTAAAGGGAAAAAAAATTGATTCGTGACCGGATCACAGGGTTGCGCGAACTGGACTCACTTATCATACTGTAATGAAATAGACATATCATACCGAGGCTAAGGTAACCACGGTATCATAGGACAACAAAAGGATGATGGAGGCGATGATGTAAATCTGCCCCGGAGAACAAAAAGGCCAACTGTGCTCGTAGGATAAGTTAACGTATGGCGCTGCGAGGTAAAGGGCCCGCGGCGGTACCGGTAGGGCAGGACACGCGGCAGAAACATGAACAGACGTATGCCTTTTCGCTACTGTATGATGATGGAAACGTGTGATGCTAGGTGATGCCAGATCTACTTAAACTTTTTCTTGTTCATTTCTTTTTCTCCCCATGTTGCTATGGGCGTGTGTGTGTAGAGTTAGAAATCCAGGGTACCGTTACTGGTAGGTTTGTGCCAAGAGGGGGTTCTTTTACTGGATTACGTAGGCTATTTGCACATTTTTCTAAAGGATGCGAGAGATGGGAAAGAAAGTGAGGATATGGATCATCTGGTATCATAATCGGTATGGGTAGGGGTACGCGTGTCGGGAAAAATGGTGTGGACAGTGGGGTACCTGCATTCGTGACCTCCTTGGCGGGGTGAAAGGAAACATAGCAAAGGACACCGATACCGTACTCGAGCACGGGACGGGTGGCGAGTTACCGGTACCGGTACTATATGATATTTTACCAGACTTTAATTCAAGGGGGAAGGGGGGGGAGAAACGAGATTACAGAATGCGGGGTCTGATAACGTCTCTCCTGCCACGTTTAATCTCAGTCTAAACACCTGTCCTCTATCATAGCCTCATGGTTAACTTAAGCGGGGGACACCGGAAGGTAACGTCACGTGATGGGGCTCTTTTTGACTGCCAAGATTTCGGAGAGCAAACCTTGTCTGAACGTCAACTTTGCCCCGCCGCAATGGGAGAACCTCCGCGCGGGAACACCCTTTGGCCGACCACCTTCCTGACCGATAGATGAGAGAATTGATATCCGTGAAGGGTACCTATTCCGCCCCACCTTTTCTCCCTTCTCACTTTTTAATCGCTCTTCGTCATTGGCCCGGGTGTTTCTGACGCTGTAAGATGGATCAACAGGCTGCGGGTGGTGGTGGTGGGAAATTTATGGGGCGGGCAGATGTTCATTGCAAGGAGGTTCACTACATCCCCTTGATGGCCATCACCCCTACGAGGGACTTGTTTTTTGCTATGAGATATTGGGAGCATCTGAGTTATCAACGGGTTAGGGAAGGGATTGAAGAAGAGGCTCGTCGGACATTGTAAAATCCACATCCTCCCACCCGCACCCCTTCAACTTCTGCTTTTTTTGTGCTCTGACTACTGAGATATCTAGATACATTTCGAACTTGCCAACCCATTTGAGTCAATCCATCCTCACGAAATTCTTAGGGGGGTTTAGCTACTTAAGGTGCGGATGGCGACCGGGGGATGTCTACGCTCCTGTTGTTTTTGAGACGCTGGAGGAGGCTACGAGAGCATATAAGGAGTTGGCGGGGAGAAAGCTTGAACATTCTACCGTCTGGCTATCGTGGAAAATACCAAATACTATTGTGTCAGAATATGCCCTCTTTTCCCCCTTGACCTGTTGCTGATGATGACGTCTAGCTACATTATGAACATAAAACAGGAAACACCAAGTCTCCGCATTCGGCAATTACTTCAGGGATATCGGCTGTATGGGAATTTGGTGCGACGACCGCACATGATGATCGCTGCCTTCCGGGACCCAGAAGAGGCGGAAATTGCTGTTAACCGATTGCAAAGTACCAATGTTGATGGCGGATTGCTCCAATTTTCGGTGTTGCGGGGCCAGCATGCTTCCGAGTTTGTGGGTTATGAGCGCTCTCTATCTTGCTATATGTGCCTTCGCACTTTGCAAAGTGGGGCTAGGGCAATGTCTATAACTGCTACTCCGCCTCTTCCTCTTGCTTTGGCTGTGGAATCGCCAATATACTGTGAACTGTCTTTTAATCTTGGTGAAAATCCTCAGATCACCCTTCACGACAGCCAGGTGCTACCTGCTGTCACCTCTCATGATATTGCTTTGAGGATACGCTGTATGGGTCGTGCTGTGAGGGAAAAGGGGCCCCGTCGCGGAGCGGACCATTTTGTTAGGCTTATGAAGATCCTTCGAGAGGATATATCTGATTCTGGGGGGATGATGGATATTGGGGTTGTCCTGGAAGATCCACTTGATGCGTTAAAGGTCGAGAAGTTTTTTGGGGAAAGCGTGCCGCTAGCATCGCGAGTGGTTCCTGGAATAAGGGGGGAATTGCGGCCCTATTGTGGGGATACGGCTGGTGAATCTTCGGGCGTTCGGGAAAGCGGGGGACAAAGGGGCAATGTTCTTTACTCGAGCGCATTCAATAGACCAGAGTCATCGAGGAGGGCCTCTGCTGGTAGTATGTCTAACGTACTAGCTTGGCCAGGGGTGAATGGCGTGCCGTTGGGGGGAGGGGCTAATAGGAAGGGTCTGGGCGGTGAGAGAGTGTTGCCAATAGGTGTGACAAAACCGGAACACCCATCGCCAGGATATCCCCCCCCCAACCCGGGTGGCTCTTCCGAAGTGTCTACCTTCTCTGATCCACGGCTGAAGGTTCCGCAGTTCCCCTTTTCTAGTACTCAACCAACTGCTTCGATTGCACGCCCGCTGGCATTTGGTCAACGTCAGCCCGGCTCACAGTTGTTACCAGGCGGAGGAGAGAGTACCATGGTGGGTCCACTCAAGGATTCTGAAAATGGCGAAAAAGGGCCTGGGGATGGCGGCGAGGGGGTAGTGGAGGCAATGGAAGGCCGGAGCCTCGATGCTCCCCCGGAACGAACGGAAGGAGGAGGCGATGGATTGCTTTTACCTGAGGCACATACTAAAAGATCCTCGTCGGATTCGGCGTCTTCATCATGGTCGTTCCTTCTCCGCTCGCATAATAGCCAGACAACATCGTCGTCATCGTCCTCGGCGTCTGTCAGATCGGTGGGCGAGTCGGTGACACAGGCTTTTGGTCAAATGCAGTATACGGACGATAGCGATTCCGAAGCCACAGACTCTGCGCTGGCGGAAATTGTCGATCTCACCGTGGATAATGGCAAAGAGAGGGGAAGGTCTGACAAATTGGGGAATCTGGGGAGAGAGAGGAGGCAGATACTAATAGTTGATTCCAGCGATAGTGATGGCCAATCTGGATTGGGGTCGCGCGTGGCAAAGGCTGAGAGGTCAACGCAGAAAAGGAAGAAATCAAAGCGAAAGGAGAAAGTACCCTCCGGTGAGAGCATAGCTTCGAAGAGCGGAGAGGAACTGCCGGTAGCCCAACGGAGGAAGCACATGAGTGGGAAAAAGGGGAAGGGGAAAGAGATTGCTCGCTCAGATGGGAGTGTGGAATTCGGGGGCGACCGAGACGAACCGGGTCCGTCGAAACCGGGGAGGGAGTCCTCGAAGCAGAAGAAATTTCCCAAGCAAGTAGAATCTGCCTCTGACTACGAGAGCCCAGCCCCAGTAAAGGTAAAGAAGAAGAAAAAGAAGAAGAAGAAGGCTGAAGAAACGGAAGAAGTCCAAGAAGGCTCCGACGTGGACATGGACGCTTCCGACCCGCCAATGGAACAAACCCAAAAGAAGCGTAGAGGCCGCCAACCCTCGGTCTTTGAGTCCGAAGACGCCATCCACCCAGTCACAGAAGGCATCTCGGAAACTCGCGTCGCCCGCGGCCGCCACCCAAAGCCGCCGGCAAATACCTCTTCCTCCGATCCCAAGACCAAAAAGCGTAAACGAAATCGCACCTCGTCACCGTCACCCATTCCGCCGCCGCCGCCAGTCGACCTCTCACCCAGCCCCGCTCGGCCCGGCGAATCCATGGACGCCGCCTTCCGTCGTCGCGAGATCGAGAGGAAAATCCACCGCATCAACCTCCAGCAGCATGAACTCTCGGTGCGCGAATCAGGTCTCAAACACGAGCTTAAAAAGCTGAAGTATCAGGCACGCGTCGAGGCCGACGTCCAGGGGATGCCGTACTGTATGTGCTCTGCCTGCGGCGAGTACGGACACAATAGGAGCAACCGCGCGAAGTGCAAGAGGCATCCAAAGTATGTGGATTGGTATCCGGACCGGTAGGTGGGTATGCGGTTGTGTAGTAGATGGTGGAGGGAAAGGAGGAGATTGTATCGATATGACATGTTTATCTCCTTTAAAGCTAAATATATAAAACGCTTTCTTTAATTTAATTTAATTTTCCTCCAGAGGCCTTAATGTGATTTAAAGACCTTAGGGATGAACAGGTGGTATTTATACCAACCGCTAAAGTGCAGGTACAGTACTCGTAGAGTACAGTATGTACCGCAAAAACTCAGCAGATCCACTATCGGGGATCTTAACACGAGTCACCGTCTAAACCACAAATAGGTTTAGCACAGTAGGTTAACAAAAGAACTAAGACAAGTTCATGAGATCCAGCAGGCTCAGCCTCTCTAAGCTATACCCTGTTTGGAAAATACTATTCCTTCTTGGGGTGTTTTGTCTCTAACCGGGGGTGATCCGAGGGCGATGGGCGATAGTGGATCTACTGAGTTTTTGCGGTATCCTGCTGTTTTCGACGGTTGCCTCCTGAAGAGCTTTGATTACTATACTTCGGCCTCCCCTCCCCTTTTTTGGGTGAGTTGTGGTATCGGTGGTATGTGGGTAAGTAAGTAGGGAGGTGCGGCCACTTGACGGAGGTGTATGTGGTTTGGAACATGTTTTAATTGCGAGATCTGCCGGGGTGGTTGCTTTCTCGAAGGCCAATAGCTGTGGAAGCGGCCAACGATCTGGGAGTCTGGATAAGACAAAGGGGGAAATGAGAAAAATGGACATGATAATAATATCATGGATTAAATAGTATGACAACGGGAAGGATATAAGCTGATAATTGGCTGCTTGGCATATAACCTCCCCTCACTTCTGTCACTATTGACAATTGATTTCCACAATTTTCCAAACTCCTTCTCCTCTTCTTCAGGAATCGTCTCCTAAACTGAAGGAAGCAGACCTGTGCTCAAACAACATTTCCTTAATCCCCCCTGTTCCTCCTCCTGGGGCTATAGTATCTCTGGTCTGTGGGTATTTACCAGTGTAATACCTTTCCTAGCCTGACCCATGCATATTCAACAGGATTCAACTCATGAGAATAGACGACTTCACAAGATATTCGGACACCCCCCCCTCCCTACTCGGACAGATGGTAATTTGTTAGCTTCCTATGAGGAAATTTCTGGCTGATCTCTTCACTTCCGCGTTTTATCAAGTTTACCATAGGGAAAATTTCCTGTTCGAGTTTGGCCGTCCGAGTGGAGGGGATGTCTGGGTGGTTTGGGATATGGTCTAAGGGGGGGTTCTTGGCTATATTGATATTACTGCATTCTAAACTGATTCGTAATGTTATAACCTCTGTGGGCTGGTACGTTCTCTTACTGGAAAGGGGAACTCGTAATAGTATAAACTAGCGCTTGATAGATAATGGAATAGGCATTCCTTTTTGGTATGTTGGTTATTTCTTGCACAATGGGGGTGAGGGTGGGTTTTGTTTTCCCTCAGGTGCATGTGCATATATGGCAACAGTGCATGACTAGTTTAGACACGTTCTCAGGGATACTTCTGCCGAGTGTCCATAGGTAGGTAGGTAAAATGGCTTTTTTTTTCTGTTTCGCATACTTTGGAGTGGGTTTGTGGTGGTGGTGCGCTAGAGGATTGACCATTCGCCGTATTGTGGGTATATAGATACTGGGGGGGGGGTTAGAAATAGCGTGGTCTTATAATAAGGTATAAGTAGTAGAGAACTTGGTGATCTGGATGGGGAAGAAAATAAGTAGATAAGCTCTGTGGTCCTCCTTCTCAGTGTAGGTGGTGTCTCGCTATACGAGTTGTTCGTAATATCAAGCTCTTGGGGTGTTGGTTTAAAACTGTTACGGATATTTTGGGTTTGTCAACTATTAACAGGTTCGGCTCTTTTCGCGGGGTTTATTAGCGCAGGGGAGAGAAAGAACGTAAGAGGGAACCCGGGGAAAGGGATTCAATATCATAGGTTTATCCTAGCTGTACTGATCTCGCATCTGCTAAGGGAAGGAAGGCGGACGCTGCCATTTGTTCCGCTGGCCTGAGTGGTTTCTTTTGGACTGGCTGACTGTCCAAGGGTTTTGCTGCTCTGTCATCTTAGCCTAACTGTGCCTTCACGAAAAGTCACTCGTGGATCCCGGTTCTCGTTGCGCTGTATATAGTCAACTTGCGGTATTCGTAAAATAGCAGTAATGTTTATCACTGATACCATGACCGGGGATGAGGATGTGACTCGGAGGTGGAGGGAATTGCCTTCTATTGGCTATAGTTATCTCTGGTGGATCAGGTTAATTGTCGTTGGGTTATTTGTTGCGCTGGTCGTGCTGCTTGGTTGGCTCTGGCCCCAAGGCAAAAATCGAGAGGGGGAAAATTGTGGTGAAAGACAAAAAGTTACTGTAGATAATAATAAATAGGGGAAGTTTCAAGGGTTGGTGTGCTTGTTTAAGGGAGGTTAGGAGTGTGATTAGTGTTTTGATAATAGCTTGCCTTACCAGAATGTAAACGATTAATACAGGATCATACATAGGCCACAGCTGGAAAATACAATAATGGAAACCGCCATCTGCCCCTATAAATTGGATGTAACCCGCGACTCTTTCCAAATCCTGTTTTTCTCATAGAACACCCAGCTTTTTTTCCATCGCCGATATTCTGGCTGTAATTATTGCTCTGCACACACCAAGGGATCCTCCCATTAGCTATCGGTGATTCATGTTTATATTTTTTCTTCCCTTAAGGACCTGTCTATTTCTGCAATCAATAAATCCTCAATGAATGGTATAGCGTCGCTGTCCTCAATCTCGAGTGAAAAAATCAAAAACAACGGGATAAGTATTTGTTCGTGTAGCAACATGATGTGAAAATACCTAGCTGGCGCAGTGGTTAACATGTCAAGAAACAATTAACCTCCTGTGCAATTAGCAGGAGCCCAGGAGTTCGATTCCCCCTCGAATTGAGTTATTATCGAACGATCCGTCACGTAGGCTTGCCCTACAGGAACTGGGAGACTGAAGACCTTAAGCCTTCTTCATTAAGGCTGTAGCGCAAATCAGACCTGCTGCGAGGTGGTAGAATCCGACTCCAGACCTCAGCCCTAAAGGGTAAGGTCCGCGATCGGCGGGGCAGCAGAACAAAAAAAAAAGTGCAACAATTTTTTTCTTCACATTTTGATCTAGAGACTGTTTGGCAGGTGCATTTAGATATGCTGCAATAGAGGTTGAAGATGGAATATATTCCGGAGAAGAATAAGTGGCATCTTTCTAGAAAAGTTGGTGTTTGGCAATACCCCGGACTTTTTGTAGACTCCTACATATTATTATCTGATCAATTAATATTTTCCACCTGGCTTATGATATCTTTCTCAGCCTTCATCTAACTGACTAACCCCGTGCTTTTTTCGTGTGATACCGTGTCTGGAAAAACAGAAATTTCTTCCAACAAACAACCGCATAATATAGGACCTGTCGGAAATATATTCAGCTCTACCCTGCGGCAGTTGGGAGGGAAAATTGCAATCTTAAATTACTAGCAGATTTTTTTGGAAAAAAAACCTCGAATTTTGCGGTATGCTGAACAGAGCCCATAAATAGATAATAATATATTTAAATCATAGGAAAAATGCAATTGGGGTGGAAGAATCACAATTTATTTTAGCCTGCCAAGTAGGTCCTTATTTTTATTTTATTTTTTAAAAAGGGTTGCTTCCCTTCTCTTGATTTGGGGAAAAAGAGTGCCTGCAAATTCTGAATGCTGTATAGATTCCCTAGTCGTACGTAAACTTACTATTCGATCTCTAAATATGAGCGAGTGATCCGTGGTGATGAAGATTTTGTCCCCCACCGGGGGAATTGACATGTCTGATCATGAGGAAGGAAATTCAAAGGGGGCTTAACACACACTAGGGATAACTCGGATAAAATAATTGCTTCTATCCTGTAGACAACAAGAATGCGCCCAACGATATCTCAGATATCCCAACACAGTTAATCAGGATTTCTCTTTCAGATGCCCAACATCCCTCCTGAGTCTCGAAGTGAACGCTTGTAATCTATAAGCTAGCCTCGCCTTTTGTGTACCCTGACTCCCTCTCAGGTATAATTTTGGAGAGTGGAGATTGGATTTGCTATTTATAATTTTTCCCCTTGGGAAGGTGGGTTAAGTTACAGCTTTATATAACTTAAGGCATAATAGGAAATAGGAAAAGGTACATGATATGATAACTATATATCTCCCACCTCTGCGGATTTGGAAATTTCGAGGGTCTGGTGGTGCTTTTTTGTTGCTCCAAGAGTTTTAGATGTCCTATGAAATTTTAGAAGTATCCGATAGGAGTTCCTGTGCGAGTGAGTGAGAATGAAAAATATGGTTTTGAAAAATAAAAACGAGATTAGGGGAAAGATTTTGTGTAGAAAACTAATGGTGATCCTCGAGCTTATGCCGGCTTTCGTGTGGGTGATCCCAGACCCACCCGTGCACACCAAACTCTGGACGACGGATTCGCGGCCCCTGGGGTAGCAGGTGGGATGCCTGCTCTGCTTCACTATTAGAACCCTTGTGGTCGTCATTACCGGAGTTTGTAGTGAACTTTTCACTAGTAGGAGGCGTTTTAGATCTTTCGACTGTCCTGGTCGGTGCCACCTTGACGGCATCCATAAGGCCATTCTTTCTCATATAACGTTGTAGGCGCATTCCAATGGTGTTAGTTGATGGAACTGCGCCGCGTCCAGCTCTGGTTCCCCCCATGAGCCAACGGACCTGCTTCCTGGTGTATCCTAGGTTATACTCTAGCAAGAAAATAACCTCTGTGAATTTCGGGGTGCGTGGGAGGAATATGGTGTCTGCTGGGGTGTAAAAGCAAGGGTCCAATGGACTCGGTATCTCCTGTAATATCTCCTCAATTGTTGCATCGTCTCCCATGTCTTCCCGACGAATGGAGGCAGCTTTGAGGAGAGTATCTAGTCCAGAGTTTGATCCTCCTGACCTTCTATCAAGTTCCTTCTCGGGTTGCATATCCTCTTCTGCAGAGTCCCCTTCTTCGTCCTCTTCTAAATCCTCCATTTCTTTGCGAATCTGGCTCGGACCTTCGATCGTCTTAAGGCCCCACATCTCATGCCGTTCGCGATGCCATGTTTCAAGACGGTGTCGCGCTGCTGCCCGAATTATATTCTCGGCGTACTGGGCTTCCTCCTTGGTAAGGAATTCATCTGAGCGTCCTCCACGCGGCCCTCTCTCACGCATCGACCTCTGTTCCCATGGTTTCCGCTTCTTCTCATCCTCATTGCGTTGCTTTAGCCGCTCCTCTCTTTCAACCTTGGCAATATGCTCAGCATAGCGATCAGGTGCTAAGTAGATCTCTCTTGCTGGTTCAACGAGCGGCTTAAAATAGTTGTATGACCCTTCAGAGTCCTCATCGGATTGGATTTCGGATTCGGAGTCGTCCGTTTCGAGGTGTGTCTGCCCACATTTTAAGGGGGGTGAGTAGAGGGCTTGGTCTAGGTCGGTGTTTCTTGGTCTCTTGCTTCCTGTGCCACAACATATCAATCGTGAGAAGCTGGAAAATGGGAAACATTAGAGGGGGATTGGACTAGGGGAGGAATTTATACTTTCGGTATAATCCATTGACCCTCGGGTAACCCCACCGTAGGGTTTTTGTGGCTCCCCTATAGCGAGGGATATCTCCGAGTCTTCAGTTTCGGAGCCGATTTCTGAGCTACTTTCCGTTTCTTGGTCACCCTCTTCCGGGAGCGCTGTTTTGAACCAATTTGAAGAGGATTCATTAGGGGTGTGAGACATCTTTCTCTTGGGCTGGGGACGGCATCCTACTAGATGTTAGTGAGATTGAACACAATGAAGAAAATTTAAAAGAGGCATGCCATTATGGTTCATATAAGTGAGCTTATCCTCTCCTCCGCTATCGCTCTCATCTCTGAGTTTTCTCTTCAGTGTCATTTTCAGTAGGATATATATTCCAGGAGGAAGAGAAGGGGAGTAGTTTGAGAAAGATAATATATTGAGGGAAGGGAAACAAGTTGTGGGGGGTGAAGGAGGTATTTAAGAGAGTAGGTTCCTTGTGTCGTGTGTTCAGGGTAATATAAAAAAATGAATACCTGCCGAAGGGTATGGAAATCTTGTATAAGTCGACCAAATATTATGACGAATATTCAAAGATAAAATGGCAGAACGGTACCGGTTGTCTGGATTGAAGTTTTGAAAACTCCAGAATAAACACCTGATGGTTTTCAACGTGGCTGCCCTTACCCTTGAAATTTTATTCCTTTTCTATTCAACTTGAAAGAAGATAGGGCTCGGGCCGGGGGCCCTATTCGACTCTTTAGTCTTATGATATCTCCTCAGAGTTGCTATGACATAGTGGCTAGTTCAGTACTTATAGTGCTAAATTTCCCTACATTTGGCAGATAGCGGTCAGTTTTGCCAGTCCTAAGCCGATATCATACTGGGGGGAATTCCCATATTGGTAGCTCTGGGGTGGCGGGATATCAGCCACCCTCAGAGTCTGAAAAAAAATACTCTCTGGGAAACTTTCGGGTTTTCTCTAATCCACTCTTGGTTTGTAATTAAGGTGGTTTTTATCAACGCATGGAACGAGCGCTCGTCGAGAGGAGAGTGATAGTCCATTCACCGAGTGAAAGAAGGCACCCTTTGAAATGTGCTTCGGTAGTCTAATCATTTCAAACCCTTGAGGCTCAAAAAAAGCCCCCCCCGACCTTTCATGTCCTATCCTCACTTAAATACGGCCATCTTCTGGCCTCTATCGATGTTTTTGTGAAGGTTTGCGTAGCAAATTATTAATCTGACTTGAGGGTCATATCAAGGGTTAGCCCCATCACAGAATCTCAATCGGAGGATCGTGTTGATCAGAGGGTGCTTTAGAGCGTAAGCTCGGTATGTGAGAACGGAAAGGAGTGAATAATGTTTTCCTGAGTTTCACAAGAGGTGGTTTCGACACAGAGCGCTGTTTTCAGTATTTGTTAGGCATTTATTGCGACTTAGGAACTTCTAGGAATATTACTCGTGAGCTCGGGCGGCCGTAAGTAATTGTCTGCTCGCTTTATAGCTCTAGCGGAGAGCCCTCCAGTTGCACCATCTACCTAGAAACTGCCCACTCGCCTTAAATTCGCTATTGAGAGCGGACACCATATTCTATACTAGTATAGCACTAGTAGCCAGTCTTGCTCAGGATCAGCTAGCTGGGTAACCCTTGGCGCTCAGAGAATCCCCTCCGTGCTCTTTCTTTCTCCAGTTTACTTTTTTTTTGCTAGACCTAGTGAATTTATTTATGTTCAATGCCGTTAGAAAAGTTCGAGGACAAACCCCAAAACACACAAAATATGGCACATTTCAAGAGGCTCCAACACTTGAATGCCTAATAGCACTACTGTCCTCGGGAATTTAAAAAATCAGGTGCTATCTTGAATTCAATATACTGGGATGGTAGAGCCTTTAGATGATTATAAACCTGGTTAACACTTCTCAAAGTGGCGGTAGTCAGATACCTGGGTTTCATGTACTTAGTGATTCAATATGTAATCAGACCTCTTTGCATAGCTTAGTACCAAAACAATCCCAACACTTGTTGAATTGTAAAGTATAAAGTGTGTGTCTTGGCGCTCAGTTCTAACCGCAAGGTAGAATACACAAACTTCCACAAAAAGTATGATATCTGGCAGTAGCTAATGCTAAAGGCTCATAGTAGGCAGACTGAGGAGGGGTATGCTTATTCAAGAAGTGACAGGATAGCGGGCTTGCTTTTTGTCTAGAGATGTTATCTTGTAGCTGAAAAAGTTACTTGACATCATTCTGAGCTATCTGACCTCTCAGTTGACGGCCTCTCCTACTAAAACAAAAAAGGAATTTTATGCTATCGTCTATATTCTGGTGGGTACTATACTACTAGTATTAAAATATCAGTTTTCTGGGCCTTTTTATCCCCTTGGTTCATATATCAGGGGAACATGGATGCACAAGGTGAAGGAAAATGCAAAGATCGCTCAATGAGAAATGCTAAGTCTAGAGAAAATAATAAGCATGGGCCTCCTTTACTATCTTTGAAGTATGACATTATTCATGTCGTCTCGCTAGTAGGAATGTAATTGTCACAACCTGCTATTAAAATCAATGCGCTGGGGAGTGGCTACCATTGGAGAAGTAAAGGGAGGTCGTGCAAGGATTCACAGTGGCTTTTTATTTCCTTATTCCCGTGGTGCTTGGTATGCTGGTAAATTTACTTCCATCTTAATTGCTCATGCACCTGGCGAATATTCATCACAGGCGTTGATTGTGGAGTATTGTTTGCTGACGAGACAGCAAGACCAACCCCCGCTCCACCTTCTATTAGGCACCCACAGCCAGACAAGGTCAGGCTCGTGAGCACTTCTGTTAAGTGGTTGCAACTTCAAAAAAAGTAAGAATTCTCTCTACTTGTAGGCTTCTCAAATACCGGTAGCGTAAAAAATTTAGCGGTTCGCTAAGTCGGTCAGCAAAGGATAGTTTTAGTTCAACAAGTTAACAGAATCGCTTATACCAGTTAATGAGATCCAACACATTCCAAAGGGCTATCTTTTACCACGACAAGGAAGCACAACCCCTTCTCAAGGCCTTTTGTCTCTCAATCGAGAGATTAAAGGGGTGCCGGAGAGCAGGAGTCACAAGAGTTTTCACCTTAGGCTACTCACAATTGCCCGATTGTAAAACGGACTGCTGTTGCATATGAGGCTCTGGCAAATTCCGGCCTGCATGCGATAGCCGTCCGTTTTACAAACGCTATTAAATTACGAGTACAGTACAGAATACTCAGGTGACCCTGATTGGGTAGTGCCTTCGAAGGCTTCGGATAGCAATAACTTGCTTCTGGCCATTTCCTCTGCGGAGAAATCCATATAACTCCTAACATTTATAGTCAAATGTGATGACTGGTCGCAGGTGATGGTCACGTTCTTGCTCGTACACGAAGTGAGGGAGCTTGTGCTGTGGTATATTGAATTCGTTTCTCAAATTAAAGCATTCGACAGCCCAATATTTCCTATTTATTTCCCCTAATATCTCTTTTTTTCTCTAGTACCTACCTTCTCTCATTGTTCACTCCTTTCCTAAAGCCATTTTCGTCGCAGCTGAGGAGATATGCCACACCCTACATCTGCCGTTTGGCTTCTTATGGCATTGCTGTCCTTTCCATCAGTAGCTCACAGCAGGGATGTTGATCCAACAGATGATTTTTGTTCCTTAAGTGCACATATGAGTAGGACTCTCTCCAACTTACTGAAATGTTTTCACGAGGTGTCCACTGACCAGGGGTCGAAGCATATAGTGGCCCAGAAAGATGGGATTCTTTACATTGCTGGAGGATTGATGTTGTATCCTTCACCGGACTTGGGTTACAATGGCCCTAGTTCGTACCACCATTCTAACACACAGCCTTCTTCCCTCCCTTCAAGCTAACGATTCGACAACACGTTTAGATACGGTACTTCGATCATTGAATGTATCAAAGCGTTTCCAAACTTCTCTTGACAGTGTCAATTACATTCGAACGGAAGAAGTTCCAAATATAGTGCCTGGGGTTTCAGATGCTGCATTCTTCCCTACAGAATCTGGTTTCGACCTTACTTTCGGGGTATGGTTGCCGTACAACAGTACCATTTATGGAAATAGGGACCCTCCCAGCGAGGATCAGAAATGGCAGTATGAGATTGCTACTCGACAATGGACCAGTACAGGAGTAACACTAAGGAATTGGGTCCAGACAAACGCTTCAACGAGAGTATCTAGTTCAATGACAGCATGGATTCCATCATTGAAGGCGGGTTTCTTTTTCGGTGGAACTTTTATCGCAACAATGGGATCATCGCTCGATGTAGTAGACTTGGAGGAGCATAATGGCCTAATCACTTATAACCAGGCTACTAATACGTGGACAAACGAAACCACACCACTAGGCGGAATATCAGAGGGAGGCTTAGTGCATATCACGACAGCTACAGACGAGGTCTTGATTCAGCTTGGTGGAAGGTCTGAGTGGGCCACCCGCCTGGCATGTGACTATCTATTAAGTTTCCCCAAGTATAATGCTGATTGTGTCCGGTAGAGAAAATTTTCCGAGATCAACATCTACAGCGTAAACCAATCAAGATGGTACACCCAATATCTACCACCTGGAGCCGTGGTGCCAACTCCTCGGTTCGCGTTCTGTATTGCTCTCAAATCAGCTTCGGACGGCTCCAGCCATCAAATCTACATTATGGGCGGGCTTGAAGCTAGCACTTTAGTAGATGCTACTGGAGGTCTAACCACCAGAACCATCTGGGTTCTCTCGATTCCAAGTTTTGAGTGGGCCCAACTGCCGTATACTTCAAAGACCACGGCTGCAGACCCTGGAGGGAGGGTTTCACCAAAATGCCAAGCCATTGGAGAACACTACATCTTCTACTATGGCGGGAGGAACGCCCCCAGTTACTCTAGCTCCATTACCTGCGATAGCAAGGCAAACGCTGCATTCCTATTCGATGTTAACACCTTGACATGGACAGACGAGTTTACACCGACCGAGGGGACCTACGAAATTCCCTCTAAAGTGCTTGCGCTTATTGGTGGCGAGTAAGTTTCTGGCCCCCTAAAACATGGCAATAGTGCATGAAGAGTGAAAACCAATTACCTAATAGTAAAAACGGAGGCTCGCCCAAGAGGGCCCCAACCAAAGGCTGGAGCCACCCAGATCTTGAAACCATAATGACCCTAAAGGACCCTCCGATACCACGTGGAAAAAACGTTGGCGCGATAGTCGGGGGTACGGTAGGAGGTGTAATGGGCATAGCACTTGGCCTCCTAAGCACTGTGATGGTCCGTCGGCGCCGTCAAAGGAGGATATCGCAACTTCCTCCAAAGCCTGTAGAACTCCCATCAACCTACGCTGGGGCTTTGGGAGAGGGCAGTAACCCTGCTGAGCTCATGGAGCACAATCAGGTCGATCGGGGTGGAGCTTCCGCTTCGGAATTGCCATCAGGGGGCGTAGGAAGGGAGATAGACAATAGACACTAGAACTGATAGGAGGCAATATAGCTATGGGGGAGGGAAGGAAGGAACAAAAAGGACACATTCCCCACCGTTAATACATCTCTACATTCTTTCAAAAATCCGGCGGACCGGCTTCTCATTAGGAAAGGATATGCCCTTCTAGCCACTATCCATTTACCTACTTACCTAACCTATGCTTCCCCCTGTCAATTGGGGAGGCACTGCACTCTACATTTTTAATTTCCTATTATTCTTCTCTTCTCCTGCCCGCGTATGGGGGTGCCGCCATACCCCGGGTGGAAAGAAATTCAGTAGAGAACCAGCTGGGAATGCGCTACGATATGCTAAAGCATTGCGAGCGAGAATCCATGATTCTAGCTTTTGAAGCTGACCGAATTCTAACTTTTCCACATTCTTGTTTTATTCGGAAGGAAGATCACCTAGTAGTGGGAAGGGTGAGGTTAGAAAACCAGTGTTTAGTGTTGTTTCCTATTGGAGTTGGTGGAGGAAGGTGGTGAGCTATGGTTGATCATGGAAGTTCTAGGAACTTGTGGGAGGTTTCTTTAATTCTGTAGTTACAATCCTTTAAGGGGAGGTTTCTATAGAGTCTACCGCACGGGAGCTAGCAAGGGGATAGGGACATATATAGAGGGAAACGGATATATGTCGTGATCTATGAAAGGATTAGGGTGATTTCCTTATGTTTAATAATGCGTGCTCTTGTCTTTACCAGTACTCTGCTGGGGACTCCAAACCAGAGGATGAAGCTTATGACCACCGCTTCCTATAGTTAGCTCTACATTGGTCAAGTCCTATTCTATTTTTCTCACTCTACCGCTGTAGTTCTTCAATGCTTCCTACTTACTATTAGGATAAATGGGCATAGGGACTGAGATGGATACTCCGAGTGATATTCGGTGATTTCACTAAAGTAGGATACATATTGTGCTGCTGCTTCTATCCATCAGAGAAGTAATTCAATCGAATTTCCACTCCTATAATATCGCTCCATTTTTTGAAAGCTTTCATAGCAATCAAGGTCGTTTAGTAACCATATAGAGGCAAACGCACACCAAAATTGCAGGCTTTCGACCTATCATTACCCAACCATGATAGGCCGAAACAGCATAGAAAATTGAAAAACAATTTGCTATAATAGCACCCACACAAAAAAAACCGTGATTTTTCCTTCAATTCTCCTAGAGTAGTAGTGAGGAGCAGAACACCCTTTCCCTCAAGGTACCCGCCAAGACCAGGGTTTTTGTATAGGAAAGATCCATTACAACACACCTTACACAATTCATGTGCCCACCGCTCTATACAAACTACAGACAAAAACCTGAATTAAGCATATATTATACTTCAGATATGCTATTTTTCTCAAAATTTCCGAAGCCGAGTTTCAAGATATCTGTGGAAATATAATGGCGCAAAAACCTGCAATCTTTGTGTTTTGACTTCTGTCGGCCTAAACGACCTCGATTGAGAGTTGTAGTCGAGTGACAAATTGTGAAGCAGAGGGTTTGAATTTAAGTGGATGGAGGAAGTGCTTAGATTGTTTTTTCACTTATTTTGGGTTCCGTTGCGGAACTGTATATGCCTCTGAGAGCTAGCTTACGTGCCAAAGGTGGTGCCTGACGGGTGTAAGAGTTGGGAAGGGAACTCTCTTCTGGTCTATCTGACCTAGTTTGGCTGGGTCGGGCTCGAGCTGGTTGGTCGAGGGTAGATAGAGTCGTGTCCTCCCCGTGGAACTGATAAAGTTGAAGGCATCGTATAGAGCTCAGATATTGTGGTGCGCTTAGGAGACTAAAGCAGAAGCTCTAAGTGTTAGGAGAAAGACTCGTATCGCGTTCATGTGATAACTACTGTACAGTACATGCCGGAAAAAGCATTATCCTGGAATCACAACATTTAGAGCAAATTCTCTTTTTCACGCTAGCTTCGGGCCTTCTGCTCTAGGAAAAGAGATTCTATGTACAATTCATCTATCTATCCATCTATAGCTAGAACGGGAAAATAAATACCGGTGCAAAATGAAAGATAGAAAAAAGGGAGATTTTATAACAGGGGATAACGTATTTCACCCAGTAATGGGTCACCCCCCAGTAATGGGTCACTATTTCA
>QOVD01001786.1:710-35707 GCA_003521225.1 Tuber microsphaerosporum | reverse complement strand
GGAGGAACAAGTTGTATGTATATTTTCTCAATATCTTTAGTATTTTGAAAACTCTTGCTTACAATAAATAGTTGTCTAAATCGAAAACTGCAACTTCCTGCTCAAGCAGCAGCCGTCCCTACAGGGCTAAGAGGCATCCAATCAATTATGCCATGAATGGGGGAGTGGGAACATCAGAATCGATAGAGACTTAAAATATTTTCATGTATTATCACTCTGCTGGATTCCTCAACCATTTCTTTTTTAAAACATCTCATCTTTTGTAATTAACATTGCCTACCCTTGTGCTATTGCTGGGTGAAATTACAAATGTCTCAGTAAAATGGTTGTTGCAGAATCCAACATTTTATCTAGATACATAAATTTGAGTACGTGACCTATTACTGGGGGGTGACCCATTACTGGGTGAAATACGTTATGCTCCATGAATGTAACTCTAGCAACACTATATTTTATAGGGCTCTGATGATGCATATGAATAGACAATAAACCCTAACCTTAACCTGAGCCCTGTGATCGACTCTGCAGAATAACTAACTAATCGCATATCACGTATGTTTGGGCGTATGATTCTTGGCGTATGATTTTGGGCTTATGATTCTGGGCGTATGATTTTAGCCATAGAGACTCAGACTAGTACATCTGCTTTGGCAGCCTAAATACTAGAAGAAAAGAGAATGGCACTGGAACATCTAGAATCCCCATCTTGCAATCAATGGAAGCTAGGGTATATACGAGTAAGCAGCAAAATAGGGAATAGTTTAAAGGTTGGAGGTCAATTGATTCAGAATAGGAGAAGACAGAAGCTGGAAGCTGGAAGCTGCAGTGGGGAATTGCAGAAAAATGGGGCCCAAGAGAGGGAAAAATAATTTACGGGGGGCCGTTCGGGGCCATAGACAGGACGGGGGGCCAGACGGGGGGAGAGGCGGAAAACAAAATAAAAAGGGCCCGCCCCGGGCAGTTGACAGGGCGGGGCGGTTAATTTGGCCAGGGCCCCGGGGTTGTCCGGGCCCCACAGGCCCCATAATGAACACTACTACCTACACAATTTCTGCAAATGCATTACTGAAGGATTTTAGTGTATCGCTCAAGTTAGATATTGCTACCATCCTAATATCGTTGCTACCCAATCTAATATAATTGTTTATCCAGTCTGCTAGATTCTCCAAGTCAAAATCCCCAGAACCAACAGGATTGTTTTTTCTTGTCCACAATCTCCTGTCACTCTCATGTTATGTCAGTTTTGGGCGACTTCAGTCACACCTTCTCTCTGGGGATGTAGGAATAGTCTGTTTTTAAATTTTAATAGGCTATTTTATAATGCCCAGTTATTTGGCAGCTTTTCTTTACTTTCTTTTAATCATATTAATTGTTCTTTACTTCTTTTCCATTCTTCTTCTTCTTTCCTGCAAGCCTAACATTATATAGGAATTACTTGTCCATGCTTCTTATTTTTACAATTATAATCCTGGTATTCAACAGCTTGGTTACTTAATATAATAGTTGGGGGTGCCTGCTGATATCTTCCTCATTGAAGCACTCATTGTGATCTTTTTTGGGTAGAGGAAACACATCATAAGTATCCTTTCCACATATGTAATTAGTAATTTGAAACCTTTATTGCTTGAGCTAAAACCTTTCCTGCCTCTTCTGTTTTCTCCAAATCATTAATTTCCCTAGTCTTACCAAGTTCAGTTTCTTTGACTATGAGTTGGGCTCTGTCATTGCACTACTGAATATGCACTCTACTCTCCCATACTTTCTTCAGATTAGTTTTATTTCACCTATATAATCAGCTTTGCTGGCTTCTCCTATCATTTTTGATTCCTTTTCTACAAGCTAAACCACTTTGTGCCGCTAGCCTTCCATATGTTCCTTTTAGCAACCCAGTCAGACTTTTGTTGCCTACGATGATTTGTCCTCCGGCTAGTACTACTACATTTTCCAAAGCATAGACGTCGTGTCCTACCACCTTCCATGCACCATTTGTTAAGATTATTACATCTTTTGACAATGTATTTAGTTGGATCATATCTTCATTCTTGAGTTTCCTTGTATTTAGATTGACCTGTAAGCCATTCTTGCTAAGACGTACTGAGTTTTGAAACATGTTCTGGCTTTAAGATTGACTTTTGCCAGTACATAGTTCCCTCCTCAGGACAGTACTCTGGCCATCTAGTTATTATATCAGGTTTTCCACTTTGGTTGCCTTGTCTGTATACTATACTATAATTGAAGTATGCTCTCAACTGGGCCCCCGGAATTTGTCTGCGGTGTCAAATCTGTATAGTCTTGTATGATTGCAGATTGGGGTAGTCAGTGTATTCTATAAACAGGACTTGTGCACCGATCAGGCTGTGTTTGCATTCTTTGAATGCTTTAAGGATTGCCAACAACTCTGTATTATAGATTTTCTAGTTTTGTTCTGATTTCTTTAATTTTCTTGCATGAAATGCTATAGGGTGTATTGATTTTCTGAGATACAGTGATTGTGCGCTGACTGCTACAAAATAGCTTTTGTCTATCTCCACAACTATCTTCAAGTCACAATAAATATATACCTGAATGGGTGCTGTGATGAAACTTGTTTTCCATTCCTCCAAAGTCTTGTCCTGTCTTTTTCCCCAGTTGAACGCTTTGGGCCCCTGTTCTCCCTTTCAGGTGTTAGTTATAGGTTTGCACACTTTAGACAAGATTTTGATAAATCTTTAGTAAAACTTTGCGAACCCCTGGAAGATTTGGATTTTGTTTATAGATTGTGAGGCTTTTCAATTTAAGATACTTTTGATTTTTCTTTCGCTCATGCTCACCTATTTGGTATTCACAATTTATCCAAAGAACTCAACTGTTTCTATCTGAGATACTCACCTTCTCAAGAATACTGCTAGGCCATATTCTTCTTATTTAGTTAAAATTTTTAAGACTGGTTCCTCATGTTCCTCAAGATGTTTCTAAGTATATTAAGATGTCATCTAGATACACTACTACGCCATTGTCCAAGTATTCTTATAGAATCTTATTCACCATTGCTTGACAGGTGGGAGATGTGTTTATAAGGCCAAAAAGTATGACTCTATACGACTAGTGACTATATCGTATTTGGAAAGCAGTTTTCCATTAATCACTTCTACAAAATTGCGTAAGGCAATATTTTTCTTTCAAATCTAATATGGTTAGGATAGTTGCATCTGCAACTAGTTCTCATAGTTCGCTCCTAAGTGGAAGAAGATATTTGTTAAATATTGTTAACTTACTCAGGCTTCAATAATCCATATATAGACTTAATCTTCAATTATTTTTTTGGAAAGAAATAGATAGGTGCCCCTGCTGGTTGCTTGTTATGACTTATATTTCCTTTGACTAACATCCTCTAAGATAAGTGTCTTACTACTTTAATTGGTATATTAACATAGAGCCAATTGGTCTCTTGAAGGGTGTGGAGCTGTCATTTAAGTTGATTGTATGGTCGAATGTTCCTCTTGGGACTAGATACTGTAGTTTGCAATGTTCAAATTATTTTTTGGATCACAAATATTGCCAGTAGCTCAGTAATCCAGCATGTTGTACTTTGTCCTCTGTCTTAGCTCTGATTCTGCCGATATGTGCAGTTTTCTTGTTGAATACTACTATCTCACCTTATTCAAAAATGGTAGCTATTTCTTCGTTCTCAACATATGAGATGCACTTGGCATGTTCCTCTAGCTATTTATTTATGGCAGCGATAATTTTTATTGTGTGTCCTTGATGCTACAATCAGAAGGTTATGATTATATTAAATTTCCTGAATTAGCTATTTTGTAAGAGAAAAGGCTTTGATGACAGTTTGTTCCTCTCTCTATTTTAATTCAATGGGTATAATGTTCTACTCCTTAGGAGGATGTCCTGAGGTCTAATGTGGTGATTTCAAATTTTATTTCCCTTACTTTATATGGAGCTTCTTTGTCTACTTTTATGGTTCAGAAGAATAATATTTGTAACTTCAATTCAACAGAACTCGAATCTTGTATTATTCATCCTATAGGTATCATAAGGCATCAGCTTCTGTACATTCAGAGTGTTTTGGGCCAGAGTGAGAATTGTTAGCTCCCATATTGTCAAGTCACCTTTTTTTTATAGATCACATCATAATGGTGGTGTCTGGGTTTGTTACCACACTCACGCAATTTCAGCCCCTTAGGCTTCCTTAGAGAGACTCTGTAATTTGAGACTAAACAGATTTGTTTCTCATCTATCAGGCAGCCCACTGGAAGCAGTCTTTACTCCCCGCCGAGGGATTCCTATTGATACAGGTGGTTCACTTAACATTTCTCACAGGATTTGTGGGACCAGGTTGGGCTTTCCTTTATTATTGACTGATGCACTATGTGTTTTCCTGTTTGTTGCGAGGCCCACTCTACTTTCACTTAATTCCTACCACTCAGGCTAAAGTTTCTTTATGAAGCCCCTAGAGGTTCTGTATGTGCAATGAACATGGTGACCTACTCTGAACGAATTCTTGAGTTGGTATTCCAACCCTTTTCCTAGGTTGTAACCCATACCACCTTCGCACTATTTGTTCTCTCTTGAAACCTAGTTCGTATAATGAGGAATATAATTGTCTTTAATACCTGCCTCTTGGGACGATTATACTGGTACTAATTGTTTCTCATGTCTTTGTCCTACTCTTTCCCCTTGGACAGATTTCATGATTTCTTACAAAGACTTCCAATCACCTCTTGTGTTGTTCTCATGAATTCATATTGACTGTCATCACTCCTGCAGAGTTCCTCGAGCTGATAGCTGTCATCTAAGGCTGTATGTCCACCTGGCAATCCCAATCTTTCCCAAATTTTCTTTGCAACAGCAACTTTTAGGATCTCTAATCCCAGGTCCTCAGCCTACTTCTCCTTTCCCAGTTGTAACCTATTATACATTTGAGAGATCTTGCCAGTTCAAGTGAGTTTCGGTTTATCCTACCTCAAACTATTTTAGTTCAAGGTTCAATGTCCTAACAGCCTCTATGCTTCCAGTCCTGGTACCATAGTGCTCTTATAGCACATTGTATCTATTGTCAAAGGTCTATGCTGGTGTCTTTTATTCATTTTTTGTGAACTTCCTTCCTGGCTATCATGTGGAGCAGCTGCTCCCTGAGGTCGTTTCTTTGCTATTGATTTTCCAAAATGTTTGTATAATTAGGTTTGGTTTTATTGTACCACCATACCTGGATTGGCTTACAACCTTATTTCTAAACATGATTGTCTATTCCGCAACAGGTACATTTGTCTTTTGCTTTCAGTTCTTCTATTACATTTTGGTTGATCCCCTTATAAGCCGTTTTCCTAATACCATGTTCAATTTCTTGCTTGATTGCCGTTATTTGTTTATAATCTTTTTCTCCTCTGCTTTGTTTTTTTTCTACTCTACTTCTCCTTGGGCAATGGACTGTTTCTTTACCTTCTCTGCCTTCTTCGACAATTTTTCCTCTTGTTTTGTCTTTGTAATTCTAGGTTGTCACAGTGAGGTTCCGTCCACAAAGATTGCCCCTTTCTTTGCATTCTACTTCTATCTGAGTAACTAGGTGGGCCGACTCTTCCCTTTCCACAGCGTTTATATACTCATGGAGTAACAATCACCAAAGTGCTTTCTCAGCTAGTTGGTCTTCTATAGCTTTCAACCAAGCTCTTTCAGTTCCTTGGCTGTTGATATATACATTTCCCATTTCAAGTAAGGATCTCTCATTGTCGCCCTTGTATTTGACTAGCAATATGTTTCTTAGTGATTTTTCAGCTTCATGAAAAGGGGCAAATAGTTACAATATTTGCTCTGAGAAAATATTCCAATAGTTGTAGCCTTCTTGCTTGTTTTATCCAAGCCCACCAGGTATTTGGTTTTAGTAGATAGTGGCACAAGAGGTTACACCTGCTCCTTCCATTTGTCATAGAGTATATTTTACCCTATCAACTTCTAGTTCTGATTGTCAAGAGTTTCATAGAACTGAAATCTGAATATGCCATTAGCCAGACCTTGTCATCCTGGTTAGCAGCATTTTAAGCGAAAGGGGTCTTCTGCTAGCTGACAGTTGATTCCTCCAAATTCTTGTTCCATAATTCTTGGAAAGTAGTCATATTCCACTACCAATATTGCCTGTCTTTTCTATCTTCTTCTTGCCGGTCTCTCCTCTTGTCTTTCTCTTCTCTTATCTCCTTCCTTATTATCATCAATATCCTCTCATCCAGGTTAACCTGAGGCCGCTCTTATCTAGGGAGGTTTTCCTTCTTCATCTCCTCCACCTCCTGCCATGCTTTGTTCCAAAGTAGAGTCTGACTTCTCTCCCTTTCCTTCAGTTTGGCTTAACAGTGCTCTAGCCATTGCTTTTAGTTCAGCCATTTTCTGAGCTTGAGCTTCTCTTCCCTCTTTGGCTTCTTTTAACTAGGTGTTTACCACATCAACTGGTCTATTATCGTTTACCAACTGTTTTTAGTTTTCAGATGTTATCCCCTTTCGTTCTAAGTTGAGGCATTGGTCCTTATCAACTGATCTGCCAGTGTCACATTTCTTATAGATTGCTTCATGAAGTTTCTTGAAAATCGGTTTGTGCTGAGGTTGTCTTACATTCTGGACTACCCTTCTTTGACCAGATGAATTGCAAATGCCTTTTGAAATCAGATTGAATATTCTGTCAACATCTTCATTAGTGCTTGAAACTGGACCAGTTTCTACTCAATCAATTTCTCCTTTCTGCCTGTATTGCTTAGTTTCGTAAAGTTATTGGGGAATGACATGAACTTCAGTTAGGAGAAGACCAGTTGCTACTGAATGTTTTGCCAATCTTGACTTTGGGCAATGTTCGGAACATAGAAGCCTGATGGTTGCACAAGTCTAGGAAAGTCTTCAGACACAGAAGGATTTATTATGAGTGACCTTGTGATTGCTAATACAGATCTTCTGTGACTATACTGAGCCATAAAGTCGGATAAGCAATGAAGTAGAGTAATTCGGCTTTCATGAAAGTGAGTAGCTTGATTTGTCGATTCAGAGCCAATGGACAAGGTTTGTCCCTTGGAAATTGAATCTTTATCCATCTCCGTAAGCTTCTGCCAGCTCTTTTTGAGATTAGAGTGGGACAAAATGAGTGGTTTGGGTTACGTTAGACTTATACTAAAATGCCCAACCACTCGATTTGTTCCCTTTTAATAGAGATTTCTTTCCATTCATCTTCAAACTTGTCTATTTCTGAAGTACTCCTCTTCAATGGCTCTTCCCTGATACCAAGGTAAATGTATAGAGTTTCAAAGTACTCCATTGTAATGAGGAATCTTGGATTAAACCACCGCATATGTTGCATAGAAGGGTTTGTGTCTTGATTCCGATAACAATACTTGTGTAATGGTCTGGAGAGGTATTTAAGGATCATACTCAGTGATTTGATTGAGTAAGAGCTAAACAGGGTTTTCTGTGAGCTAGATGGTAGACTCTGTATCACTGGAGTTCATTAGTCTTGATAACGATAAGAAATATCACTATACTGTCAGAGCAGTAGCAACATCTAGCTAGAGGGATATGCAAAGATCTTTTGCTTAACCATTTTGGAGAAATTGTCTAAGAAGAACGAATAAAATTTTAATAATAACCGTATATAATTGCTAAAGGTTGCAATAATATTTTATATTGATAGCATCTGTTCTCTGGTACTTGATCCTAGTTATCTTCCCGGTGATCTTCTAACGATTCCTACCTTACTTCCAGATACTTTATCTCACTATACCAGGAATGTATCTTCGTCCTTTTCCTAGTTTTCAACTAAAGTGCAAATTCTATTTGACCCTGAGAATTCTCACACTAACTTTGTATTAACAGATCAGCTTACCTTTTCCTAGAACAAGAGCATCCTGTATTTTAATAAAGCCTTCACAATTCAGATTACAGATAATGTTTTTTTCTTTTTTTTTCTTTTGTTTTTATCTCAGTTTTGCATTGTTTACAACTACAGAGGTACAACCAGACATGCATCACTAGATATGACCAAGAAAAACCCCAACGATTCAACCCGGCGCCAGTGGAAAAAGCCATCATCCCAAGACTCTCTGGTATGGGCCCAACCGCACCATCTCGCAAAAAAGAAAGAAAAACTAAGCCGACTAACCGAAGTGGACAACAAAGAAAATCCCTAAAACCCCACAAGCAGGAAACAACAGGAAAACCACTTGCCGTGACCTCCTACCCCCTAAAAATCATAACCCGTCCGAGGACGACAACAAGGAGAGTAAAGTCTAACCAGTACTAGCGAAAGGAAAGACAAACAAAGTATACACCCATGAGAAGAAAAAACCTAACCTGACAAAACATAGAACAAGCTACATTAACGATCCAGAAAGGGGTCGGCCATGACTCTGTAGATAAAAAAGGAGCAATCATAACACAAAAGAAACTGAAAACAATTACATTGATTGATGCCAAGGCACTTGGTTAAGCCAAGGAGGTAGTGCAATACCATGAACCGCCGTAACCAAGGAGTGCGACTGTGGGCAATCAGGGGAGTCGAGTGGAGCCACCAGGCAGTGAGGGTGCCAGCCAAAGGGAGTGACCATAGCCGACGGTGTAAGCGGAGGGCGTCAGCGGGACATGGGGTTGGCTGTAACCAAGCCGCAGGACGAAATGACAGAACGAGGAGAGAGGGTGGAGGGCAAACAACTTGCTAGAAACAACCGACAAACAGGCCATGCCCGAATGTTTTACAACCGAGAGACGAAGGCGAGTACAACGAAGTTACTGACCGAAGCTTTCCCCAGCGAGGAACAAGCCAACGACCAAAGAAGTACTTCCACCGAGGTCCGGACACCGTAACGCCAACCGTAAACGTAGAAAGAAGTAAAGCCGACCGTAGGCAATCACTAAGCGAGGCTTGCGAATGCGGGACAAGGGGAGAGGACGAGAAGGGCCTTCACACAACCTCTAGGACAACCCTTTTTCAAGGCGAGGCCATAGTAGAGGAGGAAGAAGGGAGTGTCATCACCCTCCTAGGCAGCGAGGCCATCAAAGGAGGGGAGAGGGAGAGGATGGAGTTGACGATGATTTCTCATGGTGTTGAGATTTCAATTGCTGGAGGTGTAGAGGAGGTCGTTCGTGACCAGATTACAGATAAACCTAGACTCTATATATAGCCCGTATAACTATCCTAAAAGTCATTCTTTCTAGTAGAGATGTGATCATCAATCTCTTTTTTCTGCTAAGTAATCTATCAAGTCACATTCCAAGTACTACTGCATTGTATGGATAATGATCTTTGGAACCACAAATCTCCCTAATAAACTAACCAATATTTCTCACATGACTTTCTACTACTACTCCCGAAGGTATTCTATAGTAAGAAGTTAAATCCTATTGGTCTACAAGCTCATGCTTGATTCTTCTCTATCAATTATTAGTTGTTGATAGGATTGTTGCAATAAGAGTAATCTTCTTTAAATAACTGTGACAAGGAGTTAAGTAAAACACATGACCTTTAGTGAAGTATCATGTAACATACCGGTATGGTTAGTCAGGCCACAACCTATAATATGTAAGACCGGCAAGTGAATCTGACAGTGAAGTGAATCAGTTATAATTCACCAAAAATGTTGAAATATAGATATCTTAATTAACACACAACCGCAAGGTAGTGAGATTTAGAAGGGTGGGAAATATCTTTCATGGTACACTATATCAGATGTGCCTATTTTTAGGTTAGACATCAGCAAAATGTTTACAGCCCTCCTGGTCCACCAAGGGGGGTTATGGTCCCCATGGTGCACCCTGGTGCCCCGTGGTCCACCGTGGTCCACATTTTTGGTAACATTTTCGAAAATTTGAATCAGGGCGGATCAGAGTGGACCAGGAGGACCACGGGGACCAAAACCCCCCTTGGTGGACAAGGAGCGTTCAGGACCTCCGTGGATGCCCCTCCGACATTTTCCTGATGGAATTGGAGTATCTATTTTGTTGAATTTCTCGTAGTAAGAAGCTCTGTGAGATTCAGATACAAACTAACTCACCTTCCCATCTGATTCACTTACAGGTCCAGCACGTTATAGTGTTCAAAGATAGGTTATCTTAACTGAGTGTTTTGGTCAGAGAACGCAACCTATCAAATCATGTATGGTGATGTAATATTCTAACTTTTGGGCTGGAGGGGGGTGAGTGGCATTTGATTTTAAAAGTTTGTAAGTGCCCATAGAGTAGCCTTTTACTCTAAACTTATGGTTGGGGAGCCATTTGTCTAACACCTCTAAACAAAGAAAATTCTCCAATCCGCCTATTGTCTAACAAATATAAGAAACAATACATGTTTTACCTTGAATAGTTCTGTTCTCCCTTTCAGATGCCATCTGGTGTACCTCTATGTATGTTCAACACTCCTTAGAGGTTACTATGTGTGGTTCCTGACAATTCTTGGATTTCATGTACTTGTGCATGCATACTTTGCCTCTAAAGGAACATTCAGAGTGTCTTCATAAGTATTGAAAAGTGGGATATTCCTCTGTGCGGATAGCACAGTAGCTTTTGCTGGTGTATTGAATTCGGTAATGGCTAAAAGGATGGCATCTGGTGCATTGGGTATCTGGTGCAAAGGTGCGATAAAATTGAACTCTGATCTTTCTACCAAATAATTAGAGGCCATGTTAGGAGGCGTTTTCTATTGTTGCTTTATTGTACAGGTTTACAATCGTGGTGGAAGCTGCTTCCGGATACTCTGAGTTGGAATATTGAGCCATCTGAGAGAGTGAAGAATGTGGGTGCCAGGATTAAACTCCTGAATCTCTCACTGGATTGTGTTCAACCTATGAGGAGTTGAAGGACTAGTGAAGGGAATACCCTGAATGCTAACCCGGTGCCAGATTTTATCTTATCTGAGGCCAGTTGCTGCTGGAATAGTAGATCTTACCATTTCCTCAAAGACTTTTCAATAGTGTTTAACGACTACAGAGGCAGTGGTATTATCCATTGTAATAATATGGACATGATAGGTTTTGGGGAACTCGATTGTTGCATTAAGTGGTTTCTTGATTGAGATGTTGATGGAGTTGGAGATAGTAAGTAGACTGATGTTATTAAGGTATCGGGTGCCATCTATCTTAATAACAATAGCAATGTCAGACTTGGTCAGCACAGGCCAGGCTATCTCCATCTTTTATTAGGTCACTAATTGTTTGGCTGTGGTAGATTCTGCTGCTTTTTGGGCTCAGGTGAGTAGTAGTTGTTGAGTTAATTAATAGGGGTGTGGTGTTGTCAACATATTTGATAATGTGTTCCTTGTCAACAGACTTGGATCTCATAAGTCGCTTGTGGAATTTGATATCTTAGTAGATAGAGATGGTTATTAAGGGGAAGTAGCACCCATTGATCAATACAGCTGAATGGTCCTTGTTTTGTGAATGCTGATATGTTGTTATCATACAATTGATAGGTAAATTGAATATTGTTTGTATAGATATTAGGTAGCCATTTTATTGCCTATTATTATAGGTCATTTCTGTATTTCTCGCAATAAATTAGAATAAAGTTGATACTGTTTATGTCTCAATAGATCACCACTTGGTATAGTGTACACATTGATAGAAGCTTATGGCATTATAATATTGTCTTCTCATATGAAAGAAGTATTATGAAGGGCTGGAGTCTTGATGATAGAAGAATAATAATCTTAAGTGGTGGAGTAGTTTACTCCAAATAGTAAGGAAAATTAGGCTATAAGTTATTCGAAAAAATTGTGATATATCACCAAACCTCTGAAAAGGCTAAAGATTAGGATTCTAGAATCTTAGTATCACTTGGTATATTGATAGGGTCTCTTCTCTATTTGCTTGATATTCTTAACCTCCAGAAATGACTCTTACTGCTTATACTTAAATATTGCTATATTTGCTTTCCTAGCAATCAGGTCTCTCACTAACTTCTCAGGTTTGTCAATTACAGTTCAAACACTCTTTAACCCTGAGTAAGTGCCCAGATCAAACTTAGAGAATCTTCTGACTCGTATTTTACCTGAGAGTTTCCCCACACCAGTTGGTTGTCTTTAATCCCTTGGTTCATTAAGACTAGGTTTACATATACAGCCCTTTTGCATGTACACCAGGAATTGTATTGGGGAATACCCAGTGATTAGTTTGCCTGGCCATCTCTCTAAACATTATGCAGCTATATACTATCCAATTGTGATATGCTGAAGTCATTCTTGCTTATCGTTCTAATTAGTACTGATCTTCTCAGAATACAAGCCTTTTCTGGCTTCTTGGGTAGTTACCACTGCTCTGTCTGGGCGCTCCTACTTCTGGTGAGATTTGAGCTTTGGATATAAGGTGACCTTTACAGGATTGCAGTCTCTTACTAATAATCGTAAGCGATTCTCCTGTGTCTAACACCAAATTCCAATATTTTTAACTCTGAGAACCTCTACTAGCTAACTCAGAGTAAGGTACAGTAAGTTGCCATACAATACTTACGGTAAAACACACTTACCTTTCTAGGCGCTAGTTACCAACCGTCATAGAGCTTCAGATTATGATCTTGTATCTTAGTGTGATATTCATACAATTGCTCGGAATGCATAACATGAATAATACAGTGATAGAATGGATTGCCTAGATTCCGAATTCAAGGGCAGAGATATTATTTCCCTATATCTTTCCTTCCTAGCATAATTCACAGTCATTTATGGTATGGCATTGATCATGCAAGGTAGAAGAACTTCCCACATTGTTCCAATACTAAAACTTATTGGACACATTGTAGCATGCGAGTGAATCAATATTTCAATTATCTACTGGAAAGTTTTACCAGAAATTTACTCTAGGAGGCAATTAGAATGAAGGCTTTATGTACACACAGTTTTATTCCTTTTCTTTTTTGCATACTTTTTTACCAAAGTGCAGGGTTTTTGGGAATGCGTCTATTCTATGTTGTTATTGGGAGTTGAATTGTATTTTTAACTTGGTAATGCCCCTAGCGTCGTCCCTCACCTCCTGATACATGCCCCTAACCTTTTTCCTCATTTCTAAAAGTATTTTCTGTATATCCTATTCGAAGTCTACTGACCAAGTGGTGATATATGAAGATTCTGCAGGCGCTATTGTCATAGCATTGTGTTAGGTGGTGGGAGGGGTCATAATATCCAAGATGTCAGCAGGTGGCCAGTAGTTATTTGCTCCTTTCTGTTATAGACATGCTATACATCAGGCTTCAAAGGTAGGACATAGATGTTCTCGGAGAAGAGGCCATGAAGTCTGAGTGGAGAGTAGAGTTGTCAATTCAGATAGATCAGAGTTTGTAAGATTTTTTATATGAGGTTGATTATGACCAGCATTGATGTATCATTTTCGTAGATACGAGGAATAATGGGAGCGAGACCAGAGCTAAGGACAGGATACTTGACAGGATTCAGGTCAGTGAATAATGGACATGCCAAGTGACTCAGGGATGCAACATACTATACCCTGTGCAGTGGGATATCTATCTAGGTAGGTCAGCAACTGGGCCTAGTACCTCAAGGATAGGTATTCATATTATACCAACATATCAATTCACTTGCAAAATAAACTCTTTTTTCTGTAATTGTATGGTTTGGAAATACTAAAGTACGGGGAGAAAACTTTCTATCTGGCATGGCAACGGCAGCTCCACTTCAATCATACATCTACCACCTATGCAACCACAACCACTTGGAAAGAACTGAAAATCTATGAACATATTCATTATATATAAGAAAGTCTTCCTGTGAAATTGTGGAGAAAAATAATCAATACTCAGTATATCCTCCTTTTGCATCTAGAATAGCAGCCACTCTCCTAGGCATAGACTCCTACAAACTTTCCTAAAATTCCCCTTCAATATTCTGTGTCCAATCCAATTTAGTGCTTCTGCTAGACATCTTCTAATAGTACCTGGTCCCCTCTTAGTCTTATGAATATCAGGAAAGTGCTGGTGTAACTTTTCTTTCAACCTCTTCCAACAGTTCTCAATTGAATTGAGGTCTGGTGAATTGAAAGGCCATTCTATAACCTATATGTTGTTTTCTGCAAATCAAGCTATAGTATCTCTGCCAGTATGTATCTTTATACCATCTTGCTGAAAGCTAGGGTCCCCAACTGTGTCCTGCACTTCCTGCCTGGTGTCAGGTAAACCATCCTTCAGAACTCCATTATTTACAAATCTATCGACACTCTTGTCAAAAATAGGAATCAGAGGGCCCTTCCTTTTCCCCCAAATACAATCCCATACCATCAACTCTATCCCAGGTTCCTTTGTAATCCCTTGAATGCAGTCCTTATGCCACTTTTCTTCAGATGTTCTGAAGACCCATATACTCTTAGGATCTTTAGACTTTTCTACTAAGCATTCATCACTAAAAATGACCCCCTCCAAGTTCTCCTTTGCCCACTCCTTATACTCCGTAGCCCAAGCTAGCCTCTTGATAGCATGTTCATCTTTCAGAAATGCTCTTTTCCTAGCCCTCTGCTTCTTGATGTTGACTGATGCCAAAGCTCACTTGATGGTCTTTTCAGAGGCATGTGGAGCATCATTCCACAATTCAGATAAGGACTGGCGGTGTGCCCTCTTGAACTCTCTGCCAAGGTGGCAATGGGTTCTGATATTGATAATTTTGGGTCTTCCAGGCATGGGGAGGTTTTTCTCATCACCCCTCCTTTGGTACCAGTTGTAGAAACTTAGAACAGTACTCCTGGGACGACTCAAGATCTTTCCAATTTCAGAAAAAGAGAGATTTTTTTTTCTCAGAGCAACAATTTGCCCTTGCTCAAACTCTGTCAGATGGCCAGTCTTTTCCGAAAGCATGGTTGTTGAGGGGGGGTTGATCGTCGAGGTGGGGTTTTTCGTTGTGTTGCCCGGTTGCCGCTGATCGGACGAGAAGTTTTGTCCTAGTACTTTATATTCAGCTCTCCACCCTGGAGAATATGCGTGAAATCACAACGGAAATAGTAACCCTGCCCTAAGCCATGACCCAACATAGAAATTGAAACAGAAACACGAAAGCTAGAGGGGGGGAATTAAACAGTGGTTCCAGCCGTGGCGGCAAGATCCACGGACTTGGCCCGATTAACCAAAATCTAGCCGATACGTGGGCTATTAGTCAACTTCTACACGCCCTCGAAGTACTCCCCGGTGATTTGGAAAGGCTTCGCAGTCATTTTAGAGATATATTTTCCCATATGCTTGCTAGGGTCAATCGACGAATTCACTATCTTCATAAGCAATGATCTTCAAGGTTTGACCCCACCACATAAGAATGTGGAGTGGAACGGGATGTCAATGCCCTAGAGAAGTATTGTGGTGAGACCGCCTGGAGTTGAAATGGCTTCGGCCTAGCTTCAGTTTGTTTAGCACACTCCTGGATAATCACAGGGAGCCTCTCTTTAACATCCTCAAGAGACATCGCCATGAGGGCCAGAATGTCAATTTCCTGCACTCTGAGGAACATGAGCACATTGGTGAGGTAGTCAAGGGCACATAACTAACGATATGTCAATAAGCGTAACCATAAACGGATGATAAGGAACTTATATCATCGGCGAAGGCACATTACTGGCTAATAACGTTACAACGGACAACTTCCTGGAACCATTTAGTTTCTGCCGCAATGTTATCAATAACGTGCCCAGGAGCTTGATCGTTGAAGACCCTAGAAATACGACTCGGATTGATAGGAATCATAAAGCAGTCGCATTTTCCCTCGGTATATTGCATTCTGCGGCGACTTGCATAGCCAAAGCATGGTAGAAGACGACAGAGACCAGAGACTCAAGGCATTGCCTCAGCCAAAGCTGCAAGAGCAAAGTGCTCACCTAACGATTGCCGGGCGAAAACGGAATCTCACCGGATTAAGCACCTGAATCACATGTCCTTAAGGGAAGCTGTCTCTATAAGAGTGAGGGTGGGGTGGGTGAATCGGGTTGCAGACAAAGACCGGTCGGGGAGAGGTAAGAGTACGAGGCAGTTGCCTTTGCGAAATCTTCGAAAATCTTCTCCGATTTGGTTCATCCGTTCGCACTGAGGCCCTCAAAAGCCATTGAGATGCAGTTGTGCCTGATAGCCTTCCCAAGCGCTGCGCCAAGATGAGCAGTGAATCCCTGGGGGTTGTTACTCCCAATGTTTGTTATTGCACAAGCTGTAATACAGTTAGTATAGTGGAGGAGAATAACAAGGAGAATGACTTACCACAATTGTTCATAAAATATCTATCAGACCTATCCCAAACCCTCCTAGCTACAGGTGAGGACCTCGTACAGACCCATCCCCATACCTTTCTCCTGACTTCCTTGGGGGGCAAATATATAGGCAGATACTGGTTGCTTGACTTCCGCTTCTCCTACAAGAACCCCACCTTGTGTTTCTTTGTTGGTGGCCCCAATTTTGATAATATTTCTACCGCTAACCATACCCGCATGATGCAACATGATCTCAATATCATCATTCGGTGGTACCATACCGCCCAAGTTACACGAAAATATCTAACCTTGGGAATGTTGTTCCCCATAGCTTAAATTTTACCAAGTGATCGCACTGCCGTAGGTGAAAACATTCCATGAGTGATAGCTCCGGAAAGGTTAGCATAACTAGAGATGGTTCACGAGACATGAATTGGACTGTAGTCGCCTGATACAAGGGCATATCCTTGGTTGCTGGATGGGACTCTGATGAGCAGTTCACTTTTCGCCTTAAGAGGACTAGCATTGTCGAAGTTGACAGGCTGCTCAATACTGGTGCCATGGTATTGGAGGTAATCAATTATCGAGTTTCCGTGACTCTGACTGGCAAAGTACTGGACAGATGCAACTTCTATAACTTTTATTGTAAGTAACTCGACCAACGCTTGTTACAACAATGCTGAAGATCTTCTCATCCTTGGATCGGATAAAGCTTGACAGGCAAAACATAGGTGTCTTCCCTAAAATTTCTATATCAGGATCATCGAGGTGGAACCACCCTTTTTTGTGAAGGGCGGCACCATCTCTGCTTGAGGCTATATGCGCTTAGATTGGGGCCTTGATCTTTCGTCGGAATGCGTTTTTCTAGTCGGTCTAGGTGCCCCTGTGGAAGAATTGTGAAGTAACCTCGATAATTGTTGCCCATCCCTCAAGATAGTTCCACAGGCCTCCAAAATCTCCCCTGAAGCCTGGTTGAGAACTATATTGATTTGAGCTCTGGTTTCAACATCATCCTTATTCAGATGCTCCGCAGCAGGGAGCAGGCAGAAGGGATCAGAGAAGTGAACCCGCTTAAGAATATCGCTATCAATCGCCTTTTGAAAGCATGCTTTGATAATAGCTTTCCACCTAACCACAATAGCGAATTCCATCAGGACGTAGAGAGCACACCCAGGCTGCTCGACGAAAGCTGCGCCATTGTTCCCAACCGCGTGAACGGAATCCCCAATCGCTTGTCCCGTGACCGGTGGTGGCGCCCGCCGTCGAACACATCCATTACTGCCCTGTTGAGGAGAAGTTTCTCCTTTCTAAACTAGGGCCCGGTAGTGAGCTCCTTGGTACTGTCGTTCCTGCACTCCATGACATCGAGGGTAGGTGAGAACCTGCCTCTGGGTAGTACCTGAACCTGGGTAGCAAGGGCGTCGGCTCTCTCCCAGTATGGTGAGCCCTTCAATGATAATATCAATTGACAAAATTTTATGTTTTCACTTCCAGTACTGAAACACAGCTTTCCGGCTGATAAAGGTTCACTACTGGAGATTCACAAACAACACCCAATCGAATTAACTTTCTCTCTCTCTTCACTAAGTTGTCTCAAAGCCCGAGCTGAAGAGGAAATTGAAAAAAGAAACCTAATGAAAGAAAAAGTCACGTTGCATCCACAATGCCCAATCCGTCATTCATCACTTGTTCGTCCTTTTACCCTAAAGAAAAAAAGCGAGAAACAACCCTCCACCACTAAAACCACCTTCTGAGCCAGGTAAGCCCAATATATCCCAATCAAGCTAGCAACAAAACATCAGCAAACTACGACAAAATCCCTCCCAGAGAGTATATAGTGCCATAATCTAGCTAAGTAAAGCATCCTCATGAACAACCATGGAGATTGTCTAATAATTAAAACTATGTAGGAAAAGCAAAACAAGTATATGCAGATCAAATATCACCCTCGACAGTACTAATTACAGTAATATACAACAAAACCAATTGAATAGAGTATCAATTATAGAAAGGAGGACAAATGAGGTCTCATATCATAGTTGTTGATTTTAATAAAGCCAATGCATCATATACTTGTATGAATGAACTAAATAAGTAAAACTGATGATTTCCTAATTGCAGCATTACTGTAATATCCGATACACACACTGTTGCTTACTTGCCAACCACATGTACAATTTACCCAAGACAAGGGATTCAATCATCTTATTCTTAAAGACAAGGTAGTATAGTTCAATCTGACAATTTATAATCTTGGAGTAAAGGTGAAGGCTTTCCAACTGATACTGATGTTTTGAGTAGTAGTCCTGGTAGTCTTCTGGAACATTGAAACAAGGTAGATCTTTTTAAATATTTGCAGAACAGAATCCAAAATGCTCTTCACTTCATGTACCTTAATCTCATACTTGAATGCAATCGTAATTTGGAGAAGTATCAAAGTTTCATAATTGTGAAAAATAAGGTTATCAAAACAGTCATGTGTCCTAGTCCATGGTTGTATGTATTCGCCAATAATGGAAGAATCAACACCTCCGCTATTCGCTTTACTAGCCTAGTGAGCCAGGAGCTAGGTGTTGTCAAAATATTTCACATTTCCCAGAGGGGACATGTTTATCTTAAACTCAATAGAATTATTGACCACCTGGTGTAACTATCCTCTCCCCTGGGCTATACTTGCAGCAGGTAACACTTCTTCATTCTCACACACTACTTCTAATAACCGAACACTCTTGCTCCTATTATGTAGTCGAGAAGTTCTTTGAGAGACAGTTCTCTTCTTCCCGATATCGTGATAGCAAGGATGATTGAATTGATAGTATAAGAAAGTACTTAGAGAGTTGTGTGAGGAACTGACTACTTGTCGATCAGGACCTCCCTATATAGGCATTCCTCCAACACCCCTAACCCTGGTCACTCATGCCCTTGAGTCATAAGATATCATAACTTATAATAAGTCCTAACTTGAAATAAATTGTCTCACTTCTACAAGTCAACTGCCCAACATACCTAAACTTGAACCAATCATAATCCAAATAACAAGTCATGTGCGAAACTCTGGTCACATGCGTGAAACCCATTACTCATAATGTATGTAATGTGTGAAAGTCATACATCATAAGACCACAATCGTGAGTCATGTAAATTCATCAACCAATAACATTATAACAATTATATTGCAAGTGCAAGTCATGTTAAAGAAAATTATAAACTATTTACTTATAACCATGCCAGTGAGTCATGTAAAACCTTATCCTTGATTAGTCTGGTTTGTGACATTAGCTCCCTTCTCCCCTAGCATCAGTCCCTTAATGCTTAACCTCCTAGTTCTATCAACTAATTGCCTACACATCTTATATTACTCCTCAAACATTTGTTGATAGTCTCTTTATTCTCCCACAATGTTCTCGCCATTCTAAGCATGAGATTCCCAATTTCAGGCAACAGTTGTTTATCGAAAATCATTTTCTCCGAATTATGGATACTTTGGTCTTGTAGTCGTATCATGTTCTCGAGTTGTTCGTTTTGTCGTTGTTGGTGAGAAATTTCCTATTGTAGGCTGTCAGTATCCAGAACTATTGTTTCCCTTTCTCTTCTCTCTTCCTCCAATTACTCTCCTCTCTCCCTCTTAAGCCAAGTCCTCACAGCTTCCCTTCTTTTACTTGTACCCTCATCCTTCCTACTCTATAGTTCTCCCATTCTCTCTGGTCTGGGATAATATCCCCCCTTAATCTCGTTGCTTTTATTTGTGTTTCAATAGTCTTTGTAAGAGACGTCCTATAGGTAGATCTCAGTATGTGTTCATCTAGCCCATTTTTGTTTAACAGGAAGAGAGAATGGTGGTAATGGTGCTGATACATACTAGTATGGAGTTTCATTGCGTGTCTTGAGGTCAATGCTCTAGCTTTTTAGTTTCTTAGAATATGAATTTCCTATTTTCTTGATCAGGTAGACTTGACAGTTGTTATCATTACAGCCAGTCCACAATAGATTATTATGCTTATTTCGGTCCATGTTGTGCTTTACCTCTGGCATGGTTTCGTCCTGCTCTAATTCTAGTCACCCAGAGTATGATGGGCTAGTAGGTGGAAATGAGTCAATGTTGTGATTGCTGTAATTCCTCAATCCTTCATTGACCTAAAATGATGTAGAGGTTTGTTGCGGGAATTTCATCTGAACCCATGCTTGGCTTTCATGGGTAGCAGGAGTGGAATGGTTGAACTACCAACTTAGTATGGTTGAAGTAATCAGCTTAGTACCAAGTTTTGTCGCATTCTGATGAGTATCCTGTCCACTAGAGTTGATATTGCAAGTGGCTTCAGTGTATTCAAGGGGCAATGTCTCAAACCTGACTAAGTAAGGAAATGGTTTGACATGACTCATGGTTATTAGTCATAGGTTTGTCATTTGTTTCACATGACTCGCACTTGCGATGTTATCGTTATAAAATTATTAGTTGATGATTTTACATGACTCATGATTGTGGTCATATGATGTAGGACTTTCACACATAACTCATATTATGAGTCATGGGTTTCTCACATGTTACGCAAGTTAAGCATATGACATGTTATTTGGTTTATAAGTGGTTTAGGTATGTTGCGCAGGAGACTTTCAGAAGTCAGCTGATAGATTTCACACATGACTCGCTATGAGTCATGATGTCATGTGACTCAAGAGTATGAGTGACCAGGGTTAAGGTTGTGAGAGGACTATCCATACAAGGAGGCCAGGACCCACGAATAGTCACCCTGAGTACCATTTCATCTTAAGAGCTCGACCCTTGATTGGGAAAGCTTCGGTCAGTAACATCTCCGTTCCCGTATTTCGCGTCGTCTTCGAAAATCGTTCAGCTATGGCCTGTTTGCTCCCTGTTTCTAGCGAGTTGGCTACCCTCCGTTCTCCTCCTCCCAGTCTCGTCCTGTAGCCCTGTTACAGCCATCCCCCTTCGCTGGCTGGCCTGTCGGCCGGTTCGCCATCCTCCTCCCACCCTTTGCAGCTTACGGGGGCACCCCTCGGTTCGGTCGGTCATCGTATTGCACTGCCTCGGTTATCATTTTCAGGCTTTGAGTCGGTTGTAATGTCCTGCACGGTCTTTGTTTTATGGCTACTGCCAGCCCCCCGGGCTATCAATCGCCTTGGGGTTTATCTACGTTTGCTACTGGGATATTAATTTGGTTTCTTTTGTTTGGCCTGGCGGAACGTTTGGCGTCGGTGGGGGGGGTGCGGGTTGCTGGTTTTCCTGTTGTCTCCTGCTTCTCTTATGAGAGTATTTTGTATTTTCTTAGGGCGAGATCATGCGGTTGGTCCCAGACCATAGAAACTTGGGTGATGGCTTTTTCCAGTGTTCTCGGCAGGGTTTGGGGTTTCCCTTTACCATAGCTTTTACCACTGCATGTAGTCTTTGTACCCTAGTAGTTGAAATCAATGCACATGATATAAAAAAAAAAAAAAATAACTACGAGTAGTTACCCACGAACCATCACCTCTATACCTTCAGTGATTGAAATCTCAATACCCTGAGAATTATCATCAACTACCCTCTCCCCTCTCGCCTCTTCTGACGGGGTTATTTCCTGAGAGGGTGACCCTACATCCCCCCTCTCCCCTCTGTTTCCCTTCTGCTGGCTTTTCTCTCCGGCAGTCTTGTCTAGGGGATTGACGGTCACTCCCCTCTCCTACTCCGCTCTCGCTTCGCTGCCCTAGCTTACTACTTTGCACATGGTCGACAACCCCTTTCTTATCAATACCCTTCTGCAGTTTTGAGCTATTAGTCAAGTAGTAGCCCCCATAGCCCTGTTCCCTGGTATTGTACTACCTCCTCAGAACTCCCTTTCATGCAGTCGGCATTGTCGAAATACTGTGATCTCACTTCAGTTGGTCAGTCTCATACTTCTTGATTGGGTCTACCCCTCCACTCTTCCCCTCTCTGGCTTCTGCCACCCTTCTCCTTCATGTCTCGTCCAGTTGCTCTGTTATTGCTACAATCCACTCCTTGGCTGGTACCCTACTACTATGTGGCTCCTCTCGCCCCCCTCAGTACTCCTCCTCTGCCCCCTTGTTTTCATGTTGCTCAAGCCTTGCTTCCTCCTCCGGGTCCCTGCCACTTCTGATTAGCTAGCCTTGGAATCTGTTATTGCTGAGTGCATGGCGGTGAAACTGGTTGATTATAATGGGGTTTGTACCTACTGCCTCTACCCCTTGGGGCATGCACCCCTCCAGGTCTCGTTTTCCACTGGACCCTCATGGCATTCCCTTAAGCCACATTTCTGTACCGCACCAGCATTATCGTATGGATCTCCCGCTGAGTTTCTCTCAGCCCCTTTTGCCAGCCTAATTGGGCCGGCTATTATTTCCTCTTATGTGTCCCTAGGTTCAATGGTATAGCCTACTGTTTGGTATTGGGGGTTACTTTCAAGCTGTGCTTGAAGTCTTCTTTTATTGATTTATAGGTTTCTTACTGTCATTTTGGTTTTTCTCTTGTTGGGTTGCAAGTTTGTGGAGATTGTTGGTTCAATTTTTTTTGGCTCGTTGTTTCCTTTGTAGTTTCTACCCATAGTACCGGACTTTGACTTCTACCTCTACTTAAACCAGTTACGTTGTTGGGCAGAGTCAGAGGGTTTAAGTATTAAACGCGCGGAATGGACACTAGTTGGAGGTTTTTAGCTCTCATACCTTCAAGGTGTTAGTTAGCTTTCATACCTAGTTAGTTATTACTACATTGCAAACGAATAAAATCTATAAAAACATAAAAAAATCGACAACAACCCACGAGTAGTTAGTTCCTCACATAACCATCTAATTACTTTCTCATACTCTAAATTCAATCATCTTTGCTCTCACGATACCTGGTGAGTAAGAGAAGAGTCTCTTAGTGAATTCTTGACTACACGATAGAAGAAAGAGTGTTCGGCTATCAAAGTAGTGTACAAGGATGACGAGTTGTTACCTGCTGCAAGTAGCACCCAGAGGAGAGAATCGTTACAGGCAATTTCTCTTCGAATTGTTAATCTTTTTCTCCATCTCTCTCAATTAGCCGAAGATGAGTTCGGATCTAAGAGTCCCATTGATTTTCTTCATCAGGTTCGCTGAGTAAGATGTGGAATGTGCCGTGTATCTTTATCAATAGTGGCAGCGGCCAGCTTAAAAACGTTTTTCTCCAATTTTGCCACTATCTGGAATTGTCTGATTTCCTTGTAGTCCAATTTCTTAGATACTCTCATGATCATGATCTTAAGAGACAACTACAAAACCTTTTCTCCTGATTTGAGATTTGGATAGCTTTTTTGATATTGATCGTAATTATCTTTTTGTTGTAATTATACTGCCATTCTCTCACTTCATAGTGTGTTCTGTATTTCCAACTTGTCTTCTGTTGATATTTTCTTCGCTTCCATCCAATAACCAATTGTTTTCTCTTCTGTAATTTGTGTAAAATAGCTTGGTTTTTGATTGTTTCCTGATATCAATGGTTGTATGCAAATTCCACTAGCGATAATGCCTCATACCAGTTGTCTTGTTGGTAATTGATAATCGCTCAGAGGTCTTGTTCCAATCTAGCATTAGTCCATTCTGTTTGTCTGTATTCTTGTGGGTGAAATTCTGTGCTGAGTCATCATTCCATTCGAATTTTCATTATGGTGTCCTTCCACCAGTCTGATGTGAATACTCTGCCTCAATTCACAATGATATCTCTTGGAATTTCATGTTGTCGAACTACTTGCCTCAGGAAATAATTTGCCAATCGCCTTGTATCTTAATCCTTTCAATATGGTATAAAATGACTCATTTTAGTCAAACAATCAATAACCACCAAAATGGTATTATAATCCTTTGATCCAAGCAGATCCATATTGAAATCCATCACTATTGACCTCCATGGTTGATCGGGTTCCTCGTTTCATCGTAATAGTCCTTAGGGTGCCTGTCCGACCATTTTCATCTTTTGACATGTATTCTGGTTTCTTACACTAGCATATTGTTCCATAGTTTCCCCCATCTCTCACCGATATTATTTGCAGCATATAAGCTCTGTATTTTTGCTGTCCCTCCATGTCCTGCTTGGGAACCATCTTGGTGTTTGTTAATATGAGCAGTTCTTGGTCCAGTGTCATCTGGTATCCATATTTTTCCTTGGTATCATATTCTAAATAAAGTCCTAGATGATGAATCAATTGCCTTAAAGTGATGTGCACTCTTAGAATAGTTGAATCAGTATACTAAATATGCAATATACTTGAAGGTTCTAAGCAAATATTTGTATCCCACAAAAGATCCTTGATAGAGGAAAGTCGAGTCCCGTATAGGGCCAAAGGCAGTGGTTGTAGGACGGTGGCTGTCTGGGCAATTAGTAGTGAAGAAGTAATCCCTCCCCTGCCCTATACCCCGACTAGTGCCCCTATAAGACAGTGTGGGGAGAAAAGACAAGATTTGGCCCCCTGGCTGGAGTCAGAGTAGGGCAACTAAGACAAAACCTGTCCCAACCTTCCCTGTAACCAACACTATACCTAATGTACTACCAGATGCTTGACTTTTGGCCACTGCCCTACCAAATGTACTGGTACAGCCTACTGTGGAATTTGCATAGAGGAAAATCCTACCTTTCAACACTCCTGTCAATACTCTGACTGCCCTACCAGAGGCAAACCATGCATCATACTCACATCAAGTGGAAGAATTGCAGCAAACCATACCTAGCAACCTCCCAGTTGTGTGAAATATACACAGCAGCATCCCATGTAGGAACTGAGAGGTAGAACATAACTACTGTAGATTAATTATGCATTTCCTTTTACTGGTTAAGCAATCGGTGGAGAGGGGGATTTCTTTTGTTTATGAGGTTTGTTAGTGTTTATGCCTAGGGGCTACTGAAAAGATGCTACTATCATTTAATAGATGGAATCACGAACCAGTCACATAGGTGCCTTTCATGTATGCTGGTTGTCACTTCATAGCCTCAGGTTCCATAAGCGTATTCAATTATAATAATAATAATAACTTGGATCATTGCTTTTGGTCGACGTTCCGGAAATTCCTCATCCCCGACGCAGGATGGAATGTAATACCCTGCCCACAGAAGCTCTCCAAATTTGCTATGCTTGAGTGCATGTTCTTTTCTCAGTCCCATGCTCTATCGGCCTCTAGTCCGTGCTTAGGTTTTAGACACTCACTATTCGAAAAATAAAATACAACCACTCGGGAGCCTAGATTTCCCCGTTATTATTAGATACAATTTGCTCTCTTGCGAGCGAGATTGGATGAGAATCATGTTCACAAATGGCCAGGCTCCAACCAGCTAAGAGAATGAATTAATAAACAAGAACCCCGAACGACCAGCAACGGTTTCTCTCAGCTGAAATTACACCTACAATTGGCCTCCAAACCCCCCCGCTCAATATCTCGTCAGTGACATAAAGAAGTCTAAAGATGTCCCGCGTTATCCAACCTGGTAACCCAGAAAATGTCAATAAAATACCTCTGTCACAATTGACTACCCGAACCTCTATCAGATACCCCCGCCAATCAAAAGGGGGTCCTTCAATCCCAGGAGAGGCCGGAACGATCATCGATCACCCGAAATTCGGGCCTCTTTCTATTTTTCGAAAATCTTTGGACTCTTCCATATCACCAGTCCTCTTTCCTACCCCATTTTTCCGGATTATTTAAATTCGTATTTCGCCCCCAATCCAGCACTCCTTTACAGCTCATTACTGGCTGGACAATTAATCCTTCGTACCCAAGAATAGAGCACTAAAGTTTCATGTGTCAGTTCTACAAGTGGGGGTCCTTCAAGTCTTTGGGCATGATTCCCGACTCTTTTCATGTATCAAGATTCTCCTACCCTTGCCCAGGCTCCGGTGGAAGGTTATTGAGGAGGTCAATTAGTCTAGCGTCCCTTTCCCGCAACAGGATAACCTTTGCCCGTAGAGCACCAGTGTCACCATTGTGCACGCAGTATACTAAAAGAAAATCTGCTTATGTTAGGCTTGGTAAAGTGGTATTGACTCACAAAGCCTTGTCTTGAATTGACTCGTGATATATAGGGTGTATTATCAGAGAGGCGGGAATTGATATAACTCTACTAGGTTCTACTCGAGGATAAAAAACTGGCATATTTCGGGGATGGCTTACCAGGTTGTTGAGAGTTGACCCAAATTAGAACATTTTTCAATGGATTGAGTTTCATACCCAAAAATCAATACATAGTGACTGAGCCCCATTGAGCATCACCGATCTCCTTTCAAAGTTTCTATATGCCGGTATGGAATAGGTGTGCTCACATTAGCTCAGAGTAAGCCTATCAAGCAAGCTTCCTACCCGAAAGACTCGGACCTTACATATCGAACATACCCCTAGATCAACCCAGGAAACTTGACAGTCTCCACCCTCTGAATATAAACCTTACCTGACTGCTAGTGGTCAAGACATAAACACGATATTCGCTAATCACGACCACACACTAAAGAAAAAGTCCCGCCAGGTACAGGACCAAAGTCAATTAATCCTCCGGGCTCGTCAGTGCAGTGGTAGACCCCCGAATAGCAAGCTGACGTTAAACTAGCTTGATTAACTGACTCATACCGTTAGCATGCGACACCAACATCCACATATCAGTTATCTCATATCAAAAAACAATGACATATCTTAACCATATCTATTCAGCTCACAAAACCACCAAGTTAAACTAAAAATTCACTATCATAAACCCAGCTGTGATAGAGTAGGAAATAGTTTAACTAAAGGAATCGTTGAACTCACATCTGCTTGAGGGAGAAGAAAGGTTAAAACATCAAACACCGAGGTTTCAAATCACAAATAAAAAAATCATAGAAAACATCACCAAGCACTCTACTTCCCCCTCATTCTAAAAACATCCCGACCCTTTTCTTCCTTCCCTCCTTTTCCAAAAAATCCCAAGCCCCCTCCCAAGTCAACCGCAATCAAAGACCACAAGGTGGCTGGGTCCAACCCGCCCATGTTCACAATTCCTGATTCCATGCTCCCACTCCCATTCCCCCCTCAATCTCTCTATTTTTCTCCACCCATATCAATCACCTCTCTCTATGGCCCTCTCCGTTCCCCCCCCCCTTCCCTCTCTCCGAGTGGCCCAAATGAAGTTCATTCAGAACCCCCCGAGGTTCTTGCACTGATCGCAGACGCACAGTGCACAGGAGGAACACTTCCAAACAAAGAAGTCCCCTACTTTTTTGCAGACGTCGCAGAGAATGCCACCACCTTGGGCTTTGGTGAAGGTAAGATGTGCGCAGCCGGACATGACGTAGGTGTCAATTAAGGAGGAGAATAAAAGGTGTTCTAGGAAAGAAGCCTAGACGAGGAGGACACTAGAGGGTTTGTGCAAGAATTGATTGTCTTTGGGGGGTATTTGTAGTGGTAGTAGCTAGAGCGGTGGTATGAGGTTGAGCTTGAAGATACTCCGGAAGTTTCTGATGTTTCGTAAAGTGCGATGTGATCCCCTGAAAAAGGTATCCGATATCAAGTAGCCTCGTGTATTGACTTCTGAGGTTTTAAATGCTCGCGAATGTTCCAATTGACCCTTAAGCTTGGATTCTGGCATTGAATACTCAGGAAGACGACCAGTCTTTTATAGTCTTCCCCACTCTGTTCTTGCTGCAGCCATGCCATTAGTCTAGTCCCGCTTGATTCTTAGTTGCTAATTGATGATCCATACTAACTACCTCGTCTCTCCCTTTCTCCCCTCCTACATTCTTCCCCCCAGAAGTCTCAGCATGGTAATATCAGACTATGATGACAAAGAGGGGGAAAAAGAAAAGCAAAAGGAAGCAATGACCCCTAACAACCTTCCAAGATCTACCGCTTGTAACGTTCAATGCCGCCTCCAATGAAAGGGAAAAAACTGATTCAAGGGCACATAATCAACTTCTAAGCTCATTTCTTCCTTGGCGAAGAGAAGTTTCTATAATTATCCATTTGCGAAATGTCCGTCCATTTTGCTTATATCGATGAGCGGACCAAAAGAAATCAAGCCATATCAGATCTCCACTTGCTATACCAGAAGGAAACCTCGTTTTCTGCTGACCAATCTTTGAAAGCGAGTGGAGGGAAAGAGAGAAAGGAATTGTTGTTGGATACCGATACTATACCACAAGAAGCAAATGATTGACTGGAGTTTTTTATTTTCCCTCTTGTACTACCTCTAACCGGGTGTGTTTCTTGCACGTTCTATCCCTCTATCTACGGCGGTCACTATTACATTCTGTGACATTGGTTTTACTTGGCGAGTAGCAAAAAAAAAGTTTTAAAAAATTTCGCATTTGGTAAAGTGTCCTCAATGGCCCCGTCTGAGTGGGGGAAGCTGCGGTCTAGACCGCCATGAAACGGGGCTTCCCTCCGACCATTCACCCACCGATCCTCAACTATCCCGAATACGGACTTTTCAAATTCAAAGACAACTCTTAAGCCAAAGCCCTTGAGAGCGAATGGATCCATTTCCTTGTATCCCAGCCTAAATCCCCTCAGTGAGAGCAGAGGAGCATGCAAAGACCAAATATCTACAGTATGTTGTTCCGTTTCTGATAATGATCTCCTCTTCCATCACCAGCCCATTCACGGTCAACAACAGAGAGGGAGGCCCAAGATACTGTAACGCAACTAGAATCTACTCAATACACAACTTAAACTGATCAACTCAGGGCTCTGAAACGCGGTGTTTCTGGCCCCCTAAGTTAGTCTAAAACGACACACCTGACTCTGATATATCCACCCTCCTCGTACCTGGTTTAAACACCTCCCTTAGTTTGGAGGTATTACCCTTCCTCTCTATCTCGTCCATTTAGGGGAGAGGAGGGTAGGTGTTTCCGGGGCTGTTGGTTAGTAACAGCAGGGTTGATGGTTATCCAATGAGCTTGTATTGTATCGCTCATCCGGAAAGGCAAAGTGAGTAAGGGGAGGTCGACAAGTTCTACCGCCGCTCGGCCATATAAAGCACCCAGACAGCTTAGCTTAATTAACACTTGTCTTAGCGCTAGGACGTCCAGATGCTTCACAAGCGGCCAAGTATACCATATGGGTACTATACTCCGTGATAACCGTTGAGGATTGTAGTTGGATTTGAGCTAAAGTAACGATCTAGCCCACCAAAGCAACGAACCAATCAGCGAGTAAAGACAGAAAGCTACCTGTATAATCAAAGTGAAGAGAAGTGAAGCGAATCCATTATGAGAATTTCCACTACATGCGATGCCGGAGAGTAGCCCTGCTGAGGCCCGCAGACAGCGGATGGTGCATACATACTACCGACCACTCTCCCTGCAAGAAACCAATCAACAGATCCAAAAGAAACCCCTCTGAGGCTCACTCAAAAAACTGGCAACTCAGGTTTCCAACTTTTCCCCCATTTTCTATTCAGCATCAGTTGATCCTTAAGGAGTCCTGAGTGAGACAATGGCTAGACCTCTTTTTTTTCTCTCTTTTTCTTCCGATAACCTACAGCATTGTGCTAGTGGAGGCAGAGAGTGAGGTAGTGGTGGTGCCCCACGTCGGTTAGTATCATAGCCCACTAGTTCCCGTAGTGTATATTCAGAAGGACTAGCAGTAGCCTTACGATATGGTGAGGAACCTTCCCCGACAAGCGGGTTATGGAACGGGCCACACTCAGGCAAGGGACGGAAGAAGCAAAAGTTCCGTCGTACCGGACCAGTGATCGGGGTAATAGCTCTGGCATCGATGGAGTAGTCATGACATTCAGTAATACCGTCCCATGTCATTCCTTCCCTATCCTGTTACAATTCAGTCCCAGGTTAAACTACCTATTAACTTATCCCCTGGCCCGTTCTTACTTAGCAAGCCGGAGACGGAATCAGAGGTGTGGCAAACCAAAAAAAAACAATTATTATATATAAGATACTGGCATGAAGAGCCCTAATATTAGAGTCTGGATTTATTATGGGCGCCCAGATGTGGACTGATAATTTGCCATACTTGTACAAATTTCTGATCCTTGTGTTCGGACTATTCATGCCGGGGACTTGTATCACAGCATATCACCCGTATTATGATATGCGTCAGAAAAGGAAAAACACATCAACCTTAAAACCATTCAGATCCAAGGGTATCTCCTAGATGCCCCCCCTTCCACCAGTAGAGCAGCTACAATCCCCCCAAATCTACGCCCCCAACCATTAACCACACCTCTTCCAAATTCCAACTTTCTACAAAAATATATGCCATTCTCCGTTATTCCCTGGGACATATCCGCCTATTCCTTCCCTATTATAACATACCTCCCCTCAAAATCCTACCCCAATATACTCTAATGGTACGATGCAAGAACCTCCAAAAGCTAAGCGGGTAAACACCTCACCGCGAATTTTTCAACAGTCCGTTGGCTTAGTCAAGAGGCTCTAACAATTTAAGACTATTTTGAAACTTCGATCCCTCAGCTCAAAATCCGCTTTGAGGGCGTTTACATACTTGTCGTTCAAACTTTCCAGAGCTCTAGGATTTTCCACCCAGACCCTTTATATTTTAACCGATGGTAATAATGACATTGGCGGCCGCATCCATGACCCTCTCTCAGTCGTCAAGTTGAAACGAACTCCAGGGAAATAAACTCATTTGCGATATGTGCCGGTATTCTGTATTGAGCTGCGCTTGCTACATCGTAAAATCCCCCAACACTCTAAAGCGTACTCTGCACTATGCTCATCGAAGGTGGTACAGTACCGGTAGAGTGAGGCCCATCACCTCCGAGGCACAAGAGCACTGCCTTACCAGGGACCGAACGAGGCAAAACCCGAGCACAGGGTCTCCAGTACCGTGTATCCAAGTGCGGGGGCTCGGGAGGTACCCTAGCGTTCACCAGTCGAACCTTTTTTCCCACTGACTGCCAGTTTGGGACACCATCTGATGAGTCGTCTCTGACCTTCCCGCCCACCAGCACAGACCGGTCGGTGCAGTAATTAGACCCAACCACTACAATTAACCAGCAGACTCTCCTCCACAGTGACCTCAAAGTAAAATACCCCCCAAGAGACATGCGAGGATTTGAGTCTTAGCGTAAAGTCAAGGAACGAAAAGTTCTAGAAGCCCGACTCTGGACTCTCACTTCAATGGAACCACCTCTAACTCAACACCACGCAGCGCCACTAGAATCCCACAACGCAAAACAAAGCGCCATCGGAACGGCCTCATCCGAAGAATTCTGATACTGTACTAGTACAGTACTATAAAGATACCTCTTTTTCCTTTTTCGCTCCGGACATCTTTGTAAATTTACCACATCCTGGATAATACAACCCCAATGTTTGTCACACAAAGAACCCCGGTTCATGTATTACGAGTACTCTAAGAACCCCATAACAGTCAAACTGCTGGTAAAACGCATTATCCGATACGGTACCATGAGAGAAAACGAGAGATCTGACACTGCCTATGTCATTTGCGCAACAATGCTATAGTCGCATCTCGTTATAATTTAAGGAGCGCCAAGAGTCCAGGATTTCCGCGCGTCAGAGCGAGGCTCTGGGAAAAATCCCTTAGAGGCACGACCGTTTGTATGGGAGCAGGCTTGTAAATTCCCGGAGGGTTCATTCGTAATACTATAGCGAGGTTTCCCGTATAAAGAATTCCATTAAAGGAGGTGCGACTGTGTTCAAAACCCAGGTTTTTCGACTGATCGAGCGTCAATCAACACAAGTCCAAAGTGACAAATAGCAACCCTGGGGAAAACCGTTTCTCCGTCCGACCTAAAACCAAAACCCCCTAATCCGCGACAACGCCTTATCTGAAAGAGCATCTATCTGCTAGTTGGTTGGTCGGTCGGCCAGTCGGTCGGTCGGCCTCCGATACCAGGTGCATAATAAGGATATTCCCCGTCAACACCTTATAGCTACTGGATTTCTGTGTCATTTTCACCCTCCCTTACCATATAAAAAAAATATCATACTCAGAACTTCCTATTTCTCGCCTGCAGGTTTATCATCAATGGTATTATGTGACACGAACAGACCGCATTTTTTTGTTTTTTCCCTTTTAATTTCGCCCCAAGCCCAAGCTTTATTTTCTCCGGACACAAGTTCGATACTTGTGAGGCTATAGAATTTACCCCACGGGGTCCAGAATCCGACTCCTGGCCAAACTAACGAAAGAGCACCCATCTCGAGAGTCCTACGGGCAAGAAACAACGCCGGTGCTGTGAAACTGCTCCATGTACAGTGCGCAGCTACTAGTCATGATTACCTTATATCTCGGAGGGAGACTTGTGACTTTGTTTCTCGGCTGTTTTCTCTCGGGTATACCAGTATTGTAAATGCTGGCAGTGGTGTTCTCCCCCTGAATAACCATCCCGGCCCTCCTGCTGACAAGGCACCAATTAAGAAAGCTTCCTCTAACTTCATTCGGCATTTACCAAATCCCCCCTTATCAGCAGTGTCTCGCTCCGAACCAATAACGAACGACATGCCAGACAAATGCCCCACCAGCACCGTACTCACTCAAGAGCCCCGGAATATCTACACTACATACCTGCCTCACCCCAAAAATGGGCATGCAACACCCAGCCAGGCCTACCTTCCCTCCATCCAACTAACATCCCCATCCCCCTCTCTCCAGAGAGAGAAAAACAATGTGATATAAAGCAAAACAAAACAAAACCCCAACCAAAGGGCTAAGAGGAATAATTGTCTCCAGCGTATGTTAACCCCCATCTCCAGATATCCATCTATCAGCCTTTAGAACCCCCCGAGTGACAGCCCATGATGCCCAGAAGACCGAGCGATTCTCACACCCCACCTTCCTGCTCACTAGCAAATACTCCCCACTGATTCCCACTTTTTCCTCTGGACCTAATCACCCAGGCGCCGCGCGCGCATTACCCCTCAAACCCACGATCTGCCATCAAAGAGGCTCAGGTCCTACAAAGCGTGACCTATTGGACACACGGATAGACATATATATAAGTTGGGCTAAAGGAGGTTATACTTTTTGCAGCGCATGACACAATAACCTAGAAATAGTGTTGGATACCTCATATATATATTTTTGTTGTGGAGTGTTTTTAGATGGAAGCTCTACTTGAAGGAACATGGCTTCTTATCAGGGCATAATTTGAGTATTGTCTACTTTCCCTTCATAGTCCATGGAACTCATGCACAATTACAAGGCTAGAAACTTATTAGCCTGCATAGATAGGGATACGTTTGGCTAACTGGCCTTAGCTAGCTACCGTATTCCACAACTTTTCGTCGGGCCTTGAAATAGGTAAGTGGTACCAAAATCAGGGATTAGAAAAATATATGGTTAATCATCCGCGCGTGTCTGAGCGTCCATACTTAATTGGCACTCACACTCTCTGACACTTCCTGCTTGTTGCTTATACTTACCCCTATGCACGCCATTGAAAATAAACAATGAAGGCAGATGGCAGGCTAGTCTCTCCCACCATGCCGAGTTGTTGTCATGGCCAAAGTTTTTCACTTTTCATCGATGCGCGGTTAATTTTCTCCACGGACAATAACAACACTCCCCCATCAACCCCACAATTGTTAAAACTGGGAAAATTTTTCAAAAAGGTAAGTACAGGAGATAATACATAATAGATATTAATATTTGAGTTAGAGAAAGTTCTTTAGGTGATGTTGAAAGAGCAGAGTGATGAGGAGAATTGAGTTGTCATCCACCACTGGTCCGCGGTTAATTTTGTCCACGGACAATAGTTAAACTTAGGGCCCGTTTACCTATAGACGGCCGTCTAGCAACCAGAGACAGTGCCGACCGTCAAAGAAAGTCAGTTGGATAAACGGAATTTAAGCTATATACTAGAAAGTATATTAGGTAAACATGCAACAATTCTGTTTTATTTACACACCTTCAACTGTCTGTCTATTTCTAGGAATTCAATTGGTAATAGGTGGTCGAATAGACGGTGGCGTCTCAACCGTTATCTGATAAACGGCCTGAAAGTGTTTGACCAATTTTCCACGGTCCTAGATTCTTGTAGCTAGACTGTTAAAAAGTTACGTTGCCTACTCTAGGTAAATGCTATCTACTTTGCCACACTCTCCCCCACTCTCAAGGCCCACTTAACGGTCGGCATCGTGTCAGCCTATTAGACGGACGTCTATAGGTAAACGGGCCCTTAATACTCTATGAAGGAATATACCTCCATTACTCCCCACACACTAACCACCTACCTACCAACCTTCCATATATCAGGACCAGATTATACAAGCAAGACTAACCGTAAATAAGTCAACGACGCTCTCGATGCTAGGTGCTGCTAAACATCCTATTGATAGCATGTAGGACTCTAGCGGATCACAAACTATTTGAAGCGCCCCGCTTCTCAGTCTCTCTACTCGTATCAGGCGGGGGTGCCCGATAACAGGGATTCACGAGATATATGGCAAAAAACCCATTGGTATCTGAGAGCCCACAAAAATTCAATGCCCCTGATATCCGAAATTTCTTGCCTAAGACTGTATAACCAAGCACCATCAGACCCGGCGCGACTTACCCGTTTTTCCGTAGGTCTGTCTGATTTGAAACACCCGGTAAGTCAGTGGGCGAGTGGAATGGCATGATTTGTCCACATGAATAATAGGCGGACGGATCTGAACCGTGCACAGCAGCGGAAATCCAGCATCGCAACGTGTACCCCTTGAACCTCGCTCACCGTTTGTCAACCGTCGTACTCGTACAAGTAACAAGCATGAGGTATCCGATATCCGGGGGGTGAATTTGTATGAGAGCTCAGATACGCACGGGCTTTTTGCTATATATTTTATGAATCCCTGCTATTGGATAGTTTTCCTACGAGTACTATATCTGGTGGCAACATAGTAAAAA